>VZRO01005377.1:313684-351049 GCA_013397915.1 Daphoenositta chrysoptera
CAAAAAACCAAAAAACAGTAGTTCAAAGTTCATGAAAAAAAATACATACTTAGCGATTTCTGAAGCAGAGCTGTGCATTTTATTAATGTTTATTAATAAAATAAACCACATAATCATTCACTGCTCATGTCCATCATAATGAAGCATGAAAATATCAGTAGGTATTAATTTCCAAGGGAATTCCTCAAGAAATTTAAAATTAATATTAACATGACATGCCAATTTCCCATCTACCCATATGCATTTGAGATTACTGAGGCTAGTTCCCATTTTGCAAAGAAACTTCTTATGCACTGCACTGTATCACACTTTTGGTTCAGAGGCTTTACTCCCAACAGGGTAGATGTTTACAATCACCACTTTTTTTTTTTTTTTTTTGGTAAAGATTCACAGAACTTTATGTATTTATAATTATAGATTTTTGTGTGTGTCTGAAGATGCAAATATAGTATCTTATTAAGTGTTCCTAAATCACTAGTTCTCATTATTTTTAAACACAATCCAGTGTTGGTAGCATATTGACTTTTACGAGTACCTTGAAATCACAGAATCTTACTTTATTTAATTTACTACTAAAGATGCATTTCATTTGCAAGAAATCCCTGACTTCATGCTGAAGAGTAAAAATAACATGATCTCTAATAAAGAGATGTTGTCCTAAAGAGTGCATATTGTGGGATTTATTCATCCAAGTGATTAAATACAAGTGTGAGGGTTTGAGCCAAATGTACAATGTATAAAAAACTGACAAATGTAATGGTTAAATTTTTCCAAAGCTCCGAGCTGTAGCTTCACTAAAAAAAGGTGAAGTCATCTCTGCTAAACAGATTACTCTGGTAACCCACCTAAAGAAGGAAAAAAAAAGATGCTTCTTATGTTCTTAATTTAACCATCACATTTAAAAATATTTTTAGTAAACCTATAATGGATAAATTTTCCAAATCACATCATACAGTGTCTTTCTAGGCTTTCACAAAAGATGGTTGGGGTTTTCTTCCACAAAGTCATGGTCTTCTTTTTGCCACAGCAATAACAACCAGACATGTAGTACTAGGACATTAGGAATATAGGAGGACATAAGGTAAGTTCACTTGTACCACTTACAAGTCAGTTTGCAGCATAATATGTGTACCAGTAACACCTTTACCTAATGATAGTTAAATCTGATGGAGTTTTGTGATAATTTTATTTATGCCCTAATTCATAAAGTAGCTTAATTATTTGAGATATCCAATATTATGTTTCATTAATATACACAACAAACTGCCTTAATAAAATAAATTAACCAGAGTATTTCTCAGCCCTGTAACTGCACTCATTTGAGTAATTCTATTGCCAGTTTTCACAAGCTTTTCCAAAAAGCTTCCCAACTAGAGAAAGTTTAAACACTAGAATAACAGATTCATTGCTGTTATCAAAGCCCCAGAAGGTAGATAGGATGCAGAAACAGCAATTATAACAGAAGTCTTTAAGCCTCATTGCTACCATTGTAGCCTGTCAATGAGTAGTGTCTTTCTTGCTCACTTTCCTCTGAAAGTCTCCTGCCTTTCACCAGCACCTTGCAGCATCGCACATGTCCTATAAGCTTTGCTCCACTAACCTGAAGTAATCTGCATTTAGCTGACAGACTGCAGTCAGCACCTATCCTTTTGGAATGGCTGGATTTTATCAATACTGTACCTTCCAGTACGTAAAATGAGTCAAGCTAGTTTCCTGCTAGGCAATACATTTATCTCCAAACATATAAAGTGATTTAGCACAGGAAATACCAACATGCAGAGGCAGCTCTGCTGTGCTATCCACATGCACACCTGCCTGTTTGCTGCAGAAATGACACTTCAGTGCATTCAGCTGGTTAGATTTGCTTTGATTTTACCAAACTGCAATCACATCTTCAGTTCAGTGAAACTATCCTCTGCATACAAATCTGGATTTCCCTTTGGGATTGGATCTACACCTAAGCTTTAATGAACAAATTTACTAAGCCTAAACTAATTTTTAGGTTGGGCAATGTGCTTAAAAGTTACTCGACCAAATCCCTGTAAATTCACCCCAGCGGCCTGTCTTTAATTCCAGTGGCTGAAGAACTGGCTCTTCAGTGATCATACACATGATGCAGAAAAGTTTGCACATTGGTGTCATTGGCACTGGTGTACCAATACACAAGTTCCAGCCATCCTTCTAGCAATAGACATATACAGTGTTTTATCACAGAGAATTGACCACAGGTTTTTGAATACTGTCATAAGTGACATTAAGAGGTCATTTCTGTACCTTGCTTCAAGCATAATATAAACCATACTTTAATCATTCTCGATAGGTAAATACTTCTTTTCAGGGTTCTCCGAGAACAGACCAGACTCTCCCAACAAGACATTTAAACATCTCTCCTGGATTGCAGTATATTCTATTACCATCTTCATGAGCTGTTGAAGCCATGTAGGTAGTGTTCCTTGCCTCCTCTGTCTGGACTATCTTCTGTTAATGGGCCCATCTAGACCTTGCCAAATGACTCATAGATAACTCCCTCCGGACTATCTTCTGTTAATGGGCCATCAAGCGTCATGGAATAACTGATAAAATTACATCATCCCATTGTGAGATGCTCCACCCAGAGGGAGGAACCAAGCATTCCATCCCGGATATAAGATGAGATTTCGAACACCACAAGCACCCTTTTCCACTGGATTCCCAGAGGATGAGAGCTACATAGCCACTGCTGGACCTTCTGAGACCAGACCCTTCTAAGGGATCACGGTTTTCAACAGAACCACTTCATTAGGACTGCTACCAACACCCTGACAGACAGGGTGTCAGGTTGTATTCTGACTCTGACAGTGGGGTTTTTTTCTACTATTGCATTTATTTTATTTTTTTTTTCTCTTTTCCTATTAAATTGTATTTCTTACTTGAAGTCTCTCACTGGTTTGTTTTCAAACCTCGACAACATCTCATTTCTTTTTTTTTGAGAATGTCACCAAAAACATCACTAATCCATCGAGTCCATTACTACCTCTCCTATTCACCACAGAGATAATATTGTTATACTGGTTCTAGAGCAGACTTGCAGACCATTATGTCACCCCCTCTGGTACTGCTTTCATCAAGTTAAAGAACTCAGTTCATTCAGCCTGTCCTCATCCTCCTAACATTGAAGATGCTCAGTGCTTCTCCTTCATTTCTCTGCAACCAGTTCAGACTCAATTGCCTTTATGTTGGGACAACTAATTGGATAGATGAGGGGAGAGCAGTGAAGGTTGTCTACCTGAACTTCCACAAAGGCTTTTGACACTTACCCATGATATCCTCATAGGCATGCCCAAAAACTGAAGGCTGGAAAAGTAGAGAGTGAGGTGGATTGAGAGCTGGCTGAATGGCAGGGCTCAGGGTTTTTATCAACATCACATTCTAGCAGAAGGCCTGTAACTAGTGGTGTCCCCCAAGCGTTGATACTGGACCCAGCATTGCTTAGCTTATCCATCATCTTGGATGAAGGGATAGAGTGCCTCATCTGCAAATCTGCTGAGGATACAAAGCTCAGACTCGTGGCCAGTACCCCAGAGGGCTGCACAGCCTTTTAGAAGGATCTCATGCACTGAAGTGATGGGCAGAGCAGAACCCTTTGAAACTCAGCAAAGGCAAGTTCAGAGTCCTGCCCCCAGGAAGGAAGAACCCTTACTGGTGCACCAGTACAGGGTGGGGGCCAACCTGCTGGAAAGCACCTCTGCTGAGAAGGACCTGGAGGACAGCAAGCTGTCCGTGAGCCAGCAATGTTCTTGTGGCCACAAAGGCTGGTGGTACCCTGGGGTGCAGCAGGAAGAGCATTGCCAGCAGATTGAGAGAGGTGATCTTGTACCTCTACTTAGCTCTGGTGAAGCCACATCTGGAGGGCTGGGGTCAGTTCTGGGCTCCTCAGCACAGAGATACCTGGAGCTCCTGGGGCAAGACCAGGAGAGACCTACAAAGAGGGCAAAGGGAGTGGAGCATCTCACTAATGAGGAAAGACTGAGGGAGCTTGGCCTGTTCAGCCTCACAAAAAGACAACTGGAAGGGAACCTCAACAATTTCTATAAGTATCTGAAAAGAGAGTGTCAAGAGCAGGAAGCCAGATGGTTCTTTTCCTGTTGCTTGGTGGTGCCAAGCAATAGGACAAGAGGCAATAGGCAGAAGCCGATGCACAGGAAGTTCCACTTGAATATGAGGAAGAACTTCTTTACTGTGAGGGTGACTGAACACTGAAGAAGTTACCCAGGGAGGTTATGAAGTCTCCTTCCCTGGAAATATTCAATCAGCCATCTGGATGCAATCCTAAGTAACGCAGTCTAGGGAGCCCTGCTTGAGTAGAGAGGTTGGACTAAATGATCTCCAGTGATTCCTTCCAAACTTCCTGTTTTGTGAACTCTTTCTTGAAGTGTAATCTTCAAAATGGAATACAGCATTCCAGCTGGAGGCTTACAAGGGAAAGAGGGGAGGAAAACAAATGTTGTCCTTCCTGGTACAGTTCTGTTCAAATCTTTATAAAGAAAGCAACACAGCTAAGTCTTGTTTCTCTTGTGACTTAGCACTGGATTTTTCTCCACAGAACCTCTGCTTACTCCATTGCCTCTCATCCATACTTATGCAAGCAATTACTACCCCCCAAATAGTCATTCAATGCACCTAAATTTCATCCTTTACTTTTCAGATCACTTGAGTTCTAATTTACCAAAATTATTTTGAATTCATTTTGAATTCTGACCCCACCTTCAAAAAATTGCAGCTCACCTCAGTTTGCTTCATTACAACCTTTAATTAAAAAAGCTAAGTTTTCAATGAAATCCTCATAATCAGGCCCCAAATAGACCTTAAAAAGTCTGTTAGGTAGACCATTTTATTTTGGGTACAAATAACTCCTCTTTGGTATAATTGCCCAACTGGTTGGGAGTCTACCTTACAACATTGTCACCTAGACAACATGTCTTAAATTCATTACAAAAGTGTCACATAAGACTGTTTTAAAAGCTTTTCTGAATCCAGGATACAGAGGAATTTATTGCTTTGCCTCTATCCACAAATATTTTGCCCTGTCATAGAGAGGGGTTATATTAATTAAATACAATTTGTTCTTGAGGTATTTCTGGCTGCTCTTCATCCTCTATTTCCTAGATATTTTGACATTGTATGTTAATTTGTTACACAATTTTGCCAAAGATTAAAATCTGTCTGACTAGTCTAGAAGGTGCCCTACTTCTTTCCTCTCATCAACCCCTCACTGGTTTAAAAGATAAGCAAGCACTATCCCTTTCCTCAGTGTTTTTAGTACCTCATCCACTCTCCAAAAATTCTGGATGTACTTACTGAACAACTGCATAAATCACTATGGTCAAGGATAGATTTAAATGACATGGGAAAAATCCAAAGTTTACTTTCCTATCCATGCAGAAACATCACCCCTTTTTCAGGGGTATTAACTGCACTAGCCAGCAGCATACAATTGTGCCATTGAGTGACAATGGATACAAAAGAGTTTAAAAAATTCAGCCTTCTCAGCATCCATCCTTAGAAGCACAAGACCAACTTTGTGTATTACAGCCCAAAATTTTGTTCTGCTGAACTGGAGGCAGAACAATTCCTTTTAACCAGCAAAATGGAGGAAGGAATCTCTCAAGCTTTCAGACCAGATTGATCACTCAAGAGACAGAACTAACTTGGGTAAATGTCCAGACTCGAGGCTGCTTTCTGAATTGATGCTTTTGAGGTTTGCTCATACCAACCATTAGTCACCACCATTTATTAGCTTGCAGATAAACTGAAATACATCCTGGGAAAGAGAGAAAAATATTCTCCCAGGACCTTGGCTATTGATTTTATTTATTAACTAAACTTAAGCTAAGGCAAAATTAATAACATTCTACATGTGTAGCAGAAACTTGGAGGAGAGACTGTGTGAAAGCAGGCCTCTCCCATTTGTATACCTCTGAAGAGGTCAGCTTCCATCATAGGCCTCACAAATTCAGGACCATAAAGATGAGTGAGCATTAAACACTAGTAGACAGAAGTGAGGCACGTACCGGGTTGTTTGGAGACATACCAAAGGACTCCACCAGCACAGCCCTCAGAAATGACCCCTGCCACACTGATTCCTAGACCCTAAGCAAACAGGCATGCACGAAAAGACATTGAATTTCTCATGTCTGACAGATGGGATATTTGGAGCTGACTAAACACATGCCCAACCCTATATCCTTAGCCCAGATAGCACTTCATTGACCTCAGGCTGATGGAAATGCCAGAAGAGTATCATCTGAATGTGACCCCTTAATGTAGTCCATGTGTGAAAACCTTAAGAAACAGTTCTCTTTCCAGTGGACTCCAGGAAACAAATGAAAAACGTTCACTGAAGTCAAGGGATTTACATTGGCATAAATCTGACACACAGAAAAATTAGGGATCCAAACTCTATCCTCCAAACTGAGGCCAAAAGGATCCCATGAAAAGATCTTCTACAGCAGTTTCCATACCCATAGCCACACTATTCTGTTCAGAAACATAAAATAGCTAGTGCCATATTCTGCAACACTAAAGAATACAAAATATTGTCCTGAAATAAGAAAGATTCCCTTGAAGAACATTTTTATGTAGACCCAAAACCCTTTCCAAGTTAATTAAGTTTACCAAAAGGGCCTAGGGGCATAAAGTACTGAAATTGTATTGAAATTCAATAGGAATCTGGCCAGTAAATCTTATTTCAAAAATCCTAGTGTCAACTAATTATTTGTAAGGAGTGGCTCATCAGAAACATTTACTTCTCTAAATAGATATTCCCAATATGTATGATCCTTGCCTAAACAAATTTGTATTTTCTTCAGCACAAACATTTTTATACCAATATTTATAGATTGCACCACTGTGATTCATTAACAAATAAAGTCCATTTTCTGTGCACTCAAATGACTTAAAGAATATTAAAATAAATTCTATCTTACTTGTTGGTTCTGGACAGACCTATTCTTATTGACATCTTTATTTTGCAAAAATGCTCCGAGAGATGTATTTGGCAAATAATATTGCTCTTGCAGATCTCACTGCTTCAGAAGCATGGCTTCTCTGAGGAAACACTAGATCTTGTAACAGAAATATCTTTAAATCTTTTAGATAGCCAGTCCACAGGGAAAGGTTTAAGAAAGGATCAAAGCTTGTCCTTTCAGCTTGAATTATTCCATTACAGCTGAATGTGACATAATTACAAAAGATGTTGGATGTGGAATCTCATCAGGATTATCTGACACTCATCTTTGTTGAAAAAGTCTCCCCAGCTGTTGCTCTGATAGCACAAATGTGACAGGAGTGCAGAACACAAAAGTAGTTGCAAGTGACTGCTGCTTTGGGACTGGTTTAGGCTCCATGCAGCACACTGACTTTTCAGCCACCTCAAATATTGAGACTGTTTAGGATTGACTTGCAGGTGAGAGGGAATACAAAGTATGCTGTTGAATTTCTAATAAGAAAATTTGTTTGAAGCAGACCATAGACCAATATGGGCTCTGTGTTATTTAGTTGACAGACACAAGGAATTAATCTTCTTTCCTATGTAAGGTTAACATAACTCAGTGAGTAGCTGCTCATTGCCTTTTTTCCTCCCCTTTAAAAAGCTTGCTATATTGTTTGAGTTTGTTTTCATTGAGACCAGAACACAGTGCTGCTTATAGCATGTAAGACAAAGCACATTCTTTTTACAGTCTACATTTGGTGCATTCTAAACCAGTACATACAACCTCAAGTAGGAAGAAGCACGTTTCCTACTTTAAGCACATTTGCTACTATATTTGTAGGTATGTATATTGGGTTTTTTATTCTGTGGAAGGAGCTCAGTTGTAAACTATAACATCAAACATCAAATCTTGAATAATTACCCATTCCAGAGGATTTGGTAGCTGTAAAAATACTTTTCTTTCCTTCCTTGTCATGGATTACATTTCCTTCATACATTATTAATGAAGTTAAACTACTAGTAACATGCCAAATGTGCTGCATAGGAGATTTGTGCCTAATCCAGCACAAAACAGGCCCAGTCACATAATGATAGAAAAAAAAGAACAAATGTCAACAGTTTCACACTGGGACTAGATTAAGCGGACCATACTTACTGATTCCTTACACAGGGATTATCTCACTTTTAGTGCTATGAGAAGACAAGCCACACTTCTATATTATTAACACAGAATTGCACCTAAAAAAGAAACACCAGAGTCCCCAAACCTGCTTACAGATGCACACACAGAAACTGTCATTTATTAAACATCACAAACTCTTTTGGATAACAGATGCAAAAGCAAGATATTAATAGCAATATTTATCCAAAATGTCCTCCTGCTGCTTTAGATCACAGTCCAATTTTCAATGGAATTTGTGCATAACCCTTAAGAGGATATTGTAATTGGACTCCAAATGAATCCCAATTAAATTAAAATAGCCGGTGTCTATGGTCTTTACCTTCTTACCATGGAAAACTTTCTTTGGCTTAGGATCCAGATGCCAACAGCTAACATGTATTATCCTGATAAATAAAGTGCTCACTGAAGGCAACAAAACTGTACTAACACTTAAGCATTTACAGGAACAGGCATTTGGCACAAAACTGTCTGACAACTAAGCAATAATAATGTCCAAACTGAACTAGAATTTGTGGGCTTTAATCTCCTATCTACGAGGTATATTCACTAAACTCCCTAGGGCACAGGCAGACGTTTACTGAGATAACGTAGGTATGGTTTTGCAAGATGAATAATACTGCTTTAAGATGCTTGCTGCTGTATCAGGAACACTGAAGCCGTGACACAGACTGCAGAGCCAGTGAAAACTTGCTTTGTCATTTCAGATTTGTTAAAAATGTTCAAGGAGTAGCTGTCCCAGCAGTCTGGGCAAGATCAGGTGTCATCTGTCTACACCACTCTTCACTTGATGCTGGATCAGGTATCGTCTGTGCTACTGCAGCTGGCATTGGGCTGGTAGCAACAGCACAGCTTGTGCTGCGCCTGGCTCAACACAGCACAACTGAGCGCACACACTGATCCAACCCTAATTAGTATTAGCAGAGATCTGGCAGGAAGGATTGTTAAATCACAAACTAAATCTGCAGGTCCAAGTTGCTCTTTTACAGGTAAACAGGCTTTAAACAGTTCTGTCTTCCAACTTTAGCCCTGCCCAGTCAGAGCTACCTAGTCTCTGGAAGTTACCTTTGTCAAAAGTAAAACACTACATGCATGTTGTCTGTGTTTTACAATTTGGGGCACTTCAGAAACGTAGACAGGAATCTACAAAAGCCTCAGTGACAGCAGAAGGGCAAGTTTTCCCAACAAAGCCATGCTTTAAGTCAGTTTCAACAGCACTTACGGAAAAACAGCCTGTAATTGACCTGCCATCCAGCCTGTTCAGGGTCCCACAAAATGCACTGGAGTATACAGAGCAAATAATTAAAAACAAATGGGAATTTATTCCACACATTGTACATTCATTTTGAGCACTCTTCCACAAGCAGGGGGAAATCGAGTGAGCAAAAGGAAACTAGAAGGTTATCTTGTGTAAGCTCTGAAACATTAGTAAGTCTAAATAATTATATAGTCACTAGCACATAAAAACTAATTTGCTCACTAAAAGCCTGGACTTATACTCCCTTACCGAGAGCATGAATCATTGCAGTCATGAGAACCCATGCCCTTAGTTTCTTAGGGCTTTCCGCTAAAACCCATGAAGAAAACATAACATTGTGTCCACCAGACAACCTTCCTGCATTTCTTCTGCACACACACACGTGAAGGAACAGAGTGGGAAATGCTAAAGGCAGATGAGGAAGAAAATAACCAAAGCATATGTTCAGGAGAGATGACTGGGACATATCAATCTCTTTTTTTATAAAGAAATAATCCACTGACTGCTAGAAAATGTCTGCTGTACTATCTCCATGGAGCCCCTCCACTCCATACCAGGCTTAACATTTGTTCCTCTCATAGCACTCTAGACCATGTAACTCTGTGGCGCTGTTCTGATGGAGCTTTCTGCAAATACCCCGTGAAATGCAGTTTCTCACTGCAGAAGGGGGCCCATGAGGAAAATGCTAGTCAGCATCAAATTCTTTCCACAGTCTATGGACATTTATTAATCCAGCACTTTTCCTCCCTAGTTCAAGGCCTCAGATTTCCCTAAGCTCTGTTTGGACCCCACAGGCAGCAAGAAATAATGTTTCTGAAGAGACTGAATATGAAGGTTAGGGAATATCCTCGCATGAAGGTTTCCTGCTTTGCAAATCTCATTGCGCTACATGACTATAGTGTTGTCTAAATAGGACAGTGAAAAACAAAATTTAAGTTCAAGTTCATGTGACTTTTGTGGCACACTTTCAGTTACTAAAATAATCATTTTTGACCCCATGAAATGTGTCAAGTATGAACTTCTGGGCTTCAAAGCAATGTAACACCACAAGTTGCATGCTCAGCTTCAGTAAATACTAATTCATAATTGCAGCCTACGCTTTACCCAGTTTCAAAGTAGTTACCAAGTCAGAAGACAGTCATTATGTTTCATTCGGTGAAAAGAGCACATCCCAAATGAGGTGTCTTTAAAGAAAAGAAACAGGACAACTTGCACTGACAACGTTTATCCTTTGTACTATGCAAAGCTCTCCTGATTCATCACCTATTAATCTGCCGCAGCCACATTACTGCCCTACATCTGTTTGCATCTTAAATCACAGCCCTACTGCAAACTCTCGCCACTTATGTGCTCTTGGTAAAGTAAAAGTCCCATTCCAAAACGGTCAACTGGAAGGAGATCTAGGAACTACTGACGGATTAGAGTATAAAAATTCCACAATTATTTTTTCTTCTTAATTACTATTTCCCTAACTATGGTCATTTCTTTTAATCTGTTAGATTGAACATTTTGTTTATCTGTTTTAGGCACTTCAGATGAGAAAGGTCCAAGAGCAGTACACTTTTTTAATGCAGAGAGAGACAGTTTCTAGTATTACTCCATTCTGGAGGAGAACAGCTGAAGTCCGGAACACTACCCTTATACCTTATTTTTGAATTCTGGCTTTCTCCCCCATATACTTAGACCTGCTCAAGGCATCATTCAAAAAACTTGTAAACATACACCTGTCAATCATCAAGAGTACGTCAATCACCAGCTACAGCAAAGGTAGAAATTTATGATTAAAACAATTTTTATCTGCTAATAAGGAAACAAAACTAGATGGCTGCTTACTGGAACACACGGGCCAAGGTTGCTAATAGATGTACTGAACAACATCATCTAAGCTTTGGAGGTTGGTAGAATTTCACTACCATTCAGTTTTTAGGCCTTTAATCGTTAATTTTGGCACATGCACACAAGGTTTTTGACAACTCAAACCCTAAAAAATACATATATATATGTACCTAGTGATGTGCAAAGATATTTCCCCAAGAAGAACAATAGGGAACACATGATTCTAAACCATAGTACTTAATATTATCAGCCTATAAGGGGTTTCTGACTATACAGCCAGTACTTCTATGTCACAGGGTTACAATGCCTTGACCTGAGAGCTTTCCTGAAGAATTATCTCACTGTGCCATGTACTTGAACAATTCTCTGCTTAAGTTACTCCAGGAGAAAGAGAGAACTGTCTCATTTTAACTGGTTCAGTCAATACCCCCTGAGATACAAAGAGACAATCTCCACATTTTCCCCAAACACAACAAGCAAGACCACATGTGCAAGTAGACCAGAACAGGGAAAAATTTTTCCATGAAGGACTGCTAACAGTTCCATGATAGACAGGAAAAGCCCCAAGAGTCCCACAGAACAGATTTCACTTGTGTTCCAGGTAACATTTCCATATCAAAAAAGCCAGAAGGCTTGCAAAATTGGAGACAATTTTGCAACAAAAGAACATCAACTTGTTAATGTATGGTTTATGCTATACACAGTAAAATAAATGAAGCCAATGAATGTTTTACAAGTGTGATGTTAGCATTCTGTAAAGGATATTTCTCCATTAGAAAACCCTGATACTTAAAATGGATTCAGAGGGACTAATAAATTGGTCTGGTAGGTGTTAATCAATAATATAAATGAATAACCAATGAAAAACTGCCACTAGTATGCCAAAGGGGAAATCATCCAAGAATGAAATCGGTGCAATAATACAAGTGTAATGTATCCTTCAACAAATACATGTAAAGCATACTGGACAGAGACCAATTCCCAGTACAAGACTATGTGTTCCTTTCGACTGCCTCAGAATACCTGGTTTTATAAGGAATTTTTAATAGGATAGATTTTTTTATCTAATTGTAAGCACTTATATGTTGAATTCAAAGATGCACATATGCTGTGCTTGTGCACTGGACATTTTGTTTAAATTTTGTAGGGTTTTTTCCCCCCCACACGTTTAATTATTCTTGCAGACAGCTTTTTGCCAGAGCTCTGAACCCTAGAGGAAAATCCCTGGAGATTTACATGAAAAAAGCTGGCGTTCCCTCTTATTTGCCTATTGAACGCACGCACAGTGACAGATTGTTTGGATGGGCAAAGCCTATCCTGTTTTAACATCTGAAACATCTGTCCAAGATCCTCAGACAGTCTGCATGCATTTACAAAGCTCTGACTTTGCTCAGGTTTCTAATACTTGTTTTACAGTGCTTACAGCGCTGCCCAAAGCTTCTGCAAGAGCTGAACTTGCTGATTTTTGCCACTCAAAATTCCCTCTCAAACACAAACCACTAACCTGCCAAGTTCATTTGTCTGTCTGTTACAAGACTTTTGGCAAAAACCCACAGAACACCTGGCACAAATTTTTATATTTGAAATTAAACCAGGCACAAGATCTATATATTAAATGCTTGATGTTGTTGGAATTACTTCTTTTGATGACAGAGGAAGCTGAACTACATCTTTCATTTTCCAACAGAGACAGATGAACTAACACCTTCTAGGATTATTTTTGTCCATTGTATTAAACCTTCATCCCCCCCCCACCACCAAACAACCACTGGCTCTTTTGGCTGATCACATCTCCACAATCTCTCTTCCAACAATACTAAAGGAGTGGCTGCCATACAGCTGGCAGCAGGAATTTTGACTCAAGACTGGCAATACTGATGGTGAATATTTGGATTATTATCAAAAGACAGGTCAAAAATGCCTAAGATGTCCAGAAGAATTTTACATCTTGCAAGGGATGTAGATGTCAATGTTAATTTCAAGTTTTATCTTCCATGAAGACTCAAAGGCTACTTTTTGCCAACATTGGGGCAATAAAATCCACATTCAGTAAACTTGATCTTTTAAAGCCTCACACAGCAGTGTTATAGCATGAGTTGTCAAAATTTATGCTTGTCTTGGAAAGTGCTGAGAAGCAGCTTGTCAGAAAGGGAACTTCTGGTACACAAAGCCCAAAAGGCAGCCTCATGTCCAAAGCTGCTAACCTTCTCATGAGGGACAAATATCTGTCAGAGCAGCACTGCAGCTTTACAGGTACTGATACACACTGCTAACCTCAGCACCACAAAACCACATCAGCACTCAACTCAGCCAATGTCCAAACCTCAGATGATCTTTTCAGAGAAATTGTGCCTTTACTGTTCATTCAGCAACTGACATCATGCCTCTGCACTGGGGTTCTGAAGGCTTCTCTGCATTATATTAACACATTTCTTTTTAAAAACTATATTCCTTTGGAACAGATAGGTGTGATAGATTATCTAAAAACTAGGAAGCAAATAATAAAAGACATAACAATAGAAACCAATGAATACCTTATGCATCTGAATTAGGTATACCAAGGAGTTGATGTAAACTCCCCCCACCCTAACATGTCACCCTCTTTTATATTATTTCCCATTCATCCCCATCACATAAACTTATATGGCAAAATCCCCACCGGAGAGAGTTTGGCCTCAAGTCTAAGCTGTCTTTTTGTTGTGCCTCCTCAGAGGAAAAAAGTTGAAGCAGCAGCAGTTTTATATCACCTTCACGTTTTCTCTCCCTTATCCCTGGGCTAGTCCCATGCACAATAGTTCACACCTAGCTTCATATGGACTCAGAGTCCACTTCTGGCAGCCAGGAGTTCCTAGCACATTGAAATGTTACAGCCTACTCACTTTTGCTCAGGAAAGGGTGCTTACACTGAACAGGAAAGCAGATGCCTTTTCAGGCAGCAGAAGTGCCATCCTGGTGACCTTCTGTCAACAGAGGAGTCTTTCAGCCATGGGTTAAGCCAACATTACAGCTACTTCACACTAACAGGTAGCTGAGCTGGTGAACTCTCTGCCCATCTTTTCTGCAGTCTAGGGAAAAAAAAAAAGAACAATAAATAGCAGGACTTTGACAGGCAGCACAAACAGAGTATGTTTTGTCAGTAACGCCATGTAAATCTAGCAACAGATAGGATACGTTGACAGATGTAATAATGTGCAGCAGGAGCACAGGTGTGCCTAGCCCTCCCACAGGTATCCAGCAAGCTTTTTATTCTCAGATCTACAGTGACTGGACACAATGTGGCAGGTGCAGGAGGTTTTAAGATTGCTCCCACATCCCTGCTGCTCTCACAGTGGTTTGCTGGCTTTATTTCAGGCATTTAGCAGACTGAGCCCTTCTAGGCTTGGAATTGATAGCTGCCAGACTGAACACATGAAGATGCTCATTAGAGTTGATACTAAGAGAACATCAGCACTCCATTTTTTTAAAATTCTGATCTTTCCCCATCTCTGGATTTCAGAATAAAATTTAAAGCACATATCTTTGCAAACATTGGTTATTTTGGCTTCAAAACAAAACATACTTTGCCACACTCACAGGACACCTGAAATCTTGGATAAAATTCTCTAAGTCAATAAGGGACAATAAAGTATTACACAGGCTGAAAAAATGTATTATATTCAATACTCCCCTCCAATTCAACTCAAGATTTGGGATGGTTTTTTAATCAACACTATGGAGAACTGCCCCCATTCCCATCAAAGTTGATTGTTATAGCTCCCATCTTGACAGCTATTCTAATAAAAATTGAGTTGTGACAAAGTATGCAATAGAGTCTCAGTACATTGGAAAACAACCAGAAAAAGTTAGAATATCCTACTCTATATACACCTACCAGACTAATACCTATCAATCTGCTACTAAACTTGCAGATGATATCCAAATATGCACAATATTTCTAAAGCAGCTTTGGTAATTTGTAATAAAATCACCATATATTCAAGAAATTGAACATATAATTTCAACCTATTCTTAAACAAATAGGCGTTTATTATTTTCTTCAGACATTAGATTCGGATGTTATGTTCATTTTGGAGGTAAAAATTAATATTTCAGTTGAACTGACATTCTTTGCTATTCATACGGCATTATAAAACAGAGCCCAGTAGTGATGGCTTTTTTAATATCCATTATACAAATGTTCACTGCAAAATTCCTCTTCCTTCCAAGAAAAGCATGCACAGTCTTGCTCCAGCTCTTTTTTAGCAAATCTTTGACTTCAAATTATTTTGCTCAACCATCTACTGTGTCTCAAAAAACTGCAGTAGTAAATGTGATTAGTGTCAATTCTGGCCTTCCATAAAACTTTTAGGATTTCAGTAGCTTAGGCCTGTTCAAAAATGTTTTCAGATGTTTCTAAAAAATATACCATAATATTATGGTTTACAGAATGATTTCCTGCACTTATTTAGAAATGCCTAAATAAGTGATCAGAAATCATCAGGAAATGAAACAATTTGCAGTTGGAATAAAGTAGTCTCCCCAGCACCTCCAGGACAGCTGGTATACAGTATCCCCATTATTCATCATTTGAGCCTACAACAGATAAATAACAAACCATGAACTCAAACATCTGGACAATTCAACACATACCTTTCTTGGGATCCCCTTATAAATATGATACACATTCTGGGTTTTAAGCAGAGTAAGTTAGACATAACCTTACCACCACCACCACCCTGCTCCCATTTTTACTAATTAACATGACTTCATAAAGTTGATAAATGAAGCCCATCCATTATTTGAGATCTGCTCCATGCTTTCTATACTTGAATCTACGTGCCTCTCTGGATATATATTTTTCGGAAGTTACCAACCACACATATATTCTTCAAAAAGCATTCACATATCTAACTGCAATCTTTATTGCGCTTCTGCCACCTTTGCAAGCCTTTCCCATCATTTTTATTTGACACTTGCTATTCAGGTTTCAACTTTACCTGATCTGCAGTTTTCCCCAGATAATTCCACCTGCCAAAAAAAAAAAAAAAAAAAAAGCAGGGGAAAGCACGTGTGAAACAATTCATCAGCCAAATAGTCAACACAGATTATTTACATCTGAAATCTATTAAACTGGTAAAGTCATAATGGATAAGGAACTCCAAGATTTGAACACACCCATCTCCTAGCTCTGCCATAGAGATGTGCAGCAGAGTCTTGAGCAAAACAAACTATCATGCCCGTTGTCTGCAAAAGCACAATAATAAAGCTATTCCTACCTCTCCCTACAAGAGGCTTGGCAGATCCTACATGAGGCAGCACAGCAACATTCTCCAGGGCCTTTTGAGCAAGTTCTGAAAGCAGCAATGCTCCACACACACGGTGTGATACAAGAGTTTCCAGCACCAGAGCACCACCTCAGCATAGTGCTGGCCCCGCACTGATGGGGTCCAGTACCTTGTTGATACAAAGGAGCTGCTCCCAGACTCAGCTCAGGTGGTTCTTTCTCAAGTAGACCATGCTACTTGGCACATCACAGGTACACACCAAAGCTGCAGCCTCCCAAACACACAGCCATGGTGAGGCCACAAGCTGGTCACGCATGACAAAACCCACTCCTCTCTCCAGCTGCAAGTATGCTGCTATGCAAGAATGTGAGGTGGTGATCCACACTGTCTGTTTTAACCACTTTCTGTGGGAATGGGTTGCATTTGTGGCTTTGCAGGGAAAACTTTGTCATCATCTTCAGGAAGGCCAAGATTCTATCCAAAATCTTCCCAAATGGATTTTCCTGATCAGGAAGAGAGCATGGAGATAGGAATTATATTCCACAAAAAATTATAGAAGTAGGGAAGAACCTTAAGAAAGTGGACAACATTATCACTCCTGATGCTAGAAAATTATTTTAGAGCAGGATCATCATCTTTCATTGGACAGTTGAAAACTTTACCTACTTACAAGAACTAAGCAGACACAAACTCCTAAAAGGTGCATGTAAGAAATAACTAAACATGCAAATTTTAGCCTTTAAATAAATGGATTTTTGAATGAACTTAATACAGTAAATATTACAAGATAATTAACATTTTTACTGAAAAAAAGGGGGAAAAAATTAACAAGGGAGTTTTTAGATGCTGGATTTTTTATATTCAGTGTATACAATGGATATACACCACCTATTAAGAGTCACCAGTTTTCTCCCTCCTTTCTACTCACATACTTACCTCCTACAGACAGGTAGGTAACTCCTTCAGCCACTGCTTATTTGCTTTCCTGGGAGAAGTAGCAATATAACCAACTCTCCTTACAATTTCTCCCTAATCTGGTAAGTGATTAATCACCAACAAGAATGATGGCAATGCTCATCTCTTCAGTGGATTATGTTTTCACTACAATAATTTACACTGCTAAATTCATGTGTGGTTCAACTCACACTTCACATAAATATTCAACTAATGCGAGTTTTCCCCTCAATATTCCTTGCTGTAACAGCAGCCTTTCCAAGTCACAGGAAATCTCTGCAACCGCTATTTAACTGTACAGTAGCCTTAATGATTAAAGTTTTTTAACCACCTATATCATCCCAACTTCCCAACTAAAGAGAAGTGAAAAAAAAGTGAAATTTGGACATGTATTGATCATCCATATCTTTCCCCCTGCCAAGTCCCCCACAGCGCATGCAGATTGAACTGAACTTTTCACAGAAGAGTAGGGTTCATGCAATGACACTTATTAATTAAGTCTGTAGTAAGAGCATCTGTCTGAAAATAAATACAGAACATCCCAGCACAGCCAGAAACATTCCGGCCTACATTTAGAGTAAAGTCTGTGTCACACTCCATGGTGGTATAGCCACAGGCACCCTGCCTAGGCCACACTGTGATTCTCTGAGCTACCTAAGATGCTGATTCCTGACACTCCTTGAGGATGCAGTTCAATGGGATTATTTAGCTGATTCAGTCACATTACTGACTTCTTGCTCAAAGGTCTGCAGCAGGTAACATGCTCTCCATTCTATATCATTTACAACAACCAAAGGGAAGCATTTCAATATATTTTCTGCAAAAGACATTGTCCACATTAGAGAGAAAACAGATTATCCCTCACAAACAGGAGGTCTAGCACTGCTTGAAGTCAAATTTGAAAAGAAAAAAAAACCTTTTACTGCTCTACATGACAGAACTCCGGTCACTACAAGACATCCAAGCAACAGAGAATTGACCCCTAAAAGCCAGCATGACATTCTGACAGTGATGCATTGCTGTTCCTTATGTCAAGTGAGTGCACATCAACAGCTGGCTGATGCAGGAATTGGACACACATCCTTTTGCTGGAATACAAACTCCTTACAGGCCTTGCCTTCATTCCAGCCTGTCAGGAGAATTTCTTCTACTGCACCCAAACATATTGCAAGTCTTTTGCCTGTTTGATGAAACAGCAATTCTTCATTTGTGCCTCCTGGAGTGCAAGATGCAGCCCCAGAAAATCTTCCTTGCACTTCAAGCATTCATAGATGAAAATGTAATTTAAGTCAACTACTTAGATAATAAGCAAAGTTACAAGACTCTCTGTTAATAGATGTGGTTTTCAAAAAGCTGACCTAACCTTATGGGACACTTTCCACTTCAAATATGCAGACTCAAGATTCCATGTAGAATTTTTTCATAAATTTCATCTGATATGTTTAAAATACATAGTTTATGATAGCTCTATTATGAGAATGAAAAAAGCACTTAAAAGTGTTGTTGAATATTGGAATGTAAATCTCAGAGCTACTTATCTTATGAAGTAAGTCTTTCTGTGTGCATAAAACATTGTTCAAGTATTTCCTAGAAAATGGATGACAAATCCAGGTGTAATCTCTAGACAAAGTTATTTCAGATGCCTAATGCCTATAAAATTATAGCTGTGCCTGGTCCTAAATTTGATGGCCTTTCAACATATCCATTATAAAAACAGTTTTCAGGGTCTTATAACTCAATAATAAAAACTTGATTCAGGATGCGTCTTGGCATAAGAACGTTCAGACCAGAATATACAAGCAAGTGCCCACAGATAACAGAGAGTGCATTTTTGCTCTGGGCATAGGGTCCAGGCTCTCTCCCTAAAAAGATGATATTTTCATTTACAAAGTTCATATTCATATCATTTGCATACATGGGATCAGTTTGAAGAGAATAGCAAACAACCTGCATTTCTACCTACCTGGCCTGTAAGTCTGCACTGGGCAACTGAAGAACAAAAGCCCTTGCTTCCTACAATAAAGTGAAAGGCATGTAGAAACTCAAACAGTATTTTAACATGTTTAAAAGAGTAAAAATAAAAACGAGCTCTTAAAAAAAACTACAAAAATACCCCTAAATCCCGCTTCTAAAAGACATTTTCCTGATATGTAATACTACCTTAAAGTTAAAATAAGAACCACTTAGCTACTGTACCAAATTCCCTAAATTACTATTTTTTAAACTTGAGCTAGAAAAGAATAAGAGGACACGCCACCCTGATGAGGCCTTCCTGCTGGTATTGGGCAAAGGAATAATGTAAATTGAGAAGCCAGATCTGATCCTAAAAACTCTTTTCAACAACATGAGACTCTGGCAAGAGCAAAGGGGGAGGCTGGCTGGTTATTTTAGCCAATGCACATGTGCTACTGCCTGCAGCTCACAGCTGCTGAATTAGGCAGTGAGAGCAAAAAGACACATGGGCAGGCATCTTTAAGCAGGAAAAGATACAAGCAGCAATGTTTGGACTCGTATTTCAAGTGCACCAGCATCCAGCAGCTCTCCAATCCAGCATCCCACCAACAGGCACCACTTTGCTTTCATTGTGCCCAACCACAAATTAAACAACAGAGAAGTGTTTGCCCACTCCACAGTATGGCACCCTAGGAGACTGCCAACTAGATTAGGATTAGGGTTTCACTGGCTCTGAAAGTCTAGTAGGAAGAGAAGCAGCTGTGGTTGAGAAGAACATGGCTACCCAAAACCTAGTCATCCTCATTCCTGCTCTCTTGTATGTTCTAAGCACAGTGAAAAGCCACCTTCCAGAGACTAGACCCACATCATAGCGGAGAGAAGGCTAATCTTTCCCACACCCCACCATTCAGGGTTTACAACATAATTGAAGAGACAAAGTATGTGCAAGTGTGACCAAAAAGTCCACAAAGAAAAGCAATAGCAGGAATAATTATAAATACCCACATGTAATCTGACTATAGGAACAACTCAAGTAACAACTGAATCATGTTAAAATCAGCAGGAGACCAGGAGGAGAAGGGAGGGCTCAGCTCAACTATTCGGTGTTGTTTAACTTTTGCCAGTTTCGAGTGCCCTTTACAAACATCCATCTTTCGTTTTCCAACAGCCTATTTCTATTACTTTTTTGGTTCTGAAGAAGAG
The DNA here is from genome assembly GCA_013397915.1 of Daphoenositta chrysoptera. Taxonomy (NCBI): domain Eukaryota; kingdom Metazoa; phylum Chordata; class Aves; order Passeriformes; genus Daphoenositta; species Daphoenositta chrysoptera. The sequence goes on from VZRO01005377.1 coordinate 334,303, forward strand.
CAGGGGGTCTGCCAAGAAGATTCCTGCTCATTGCTATGTGCCAAACATAAGTCATAAACCAAATTATCTTTTTCCACTCTTTCTGGAGCTGTGCTCTAAACAACAACACTCCCCTCAACGAATGCACACATAGCTCAACCCTCACCTCAACAACAATCACATATGACGTGAGTTCTCTTTCGTTCTGTCTCTGCCAGGAGGCTTCCATGACCTGAGATGTACTTGGGACATTGCCAGGTGGCTCATCTCCTACCCTTTTATTTGTAGCTAGCAAAGGTATTTTAATAGAATGTACAGACTCTTTACTATTCACAGCTGGCATTTAGATCCCTGCCTTGATGAACTACGTATCAACAGCCAGTCAGCAACTCACCAAAGAGCTCCTAGTCTTTTTCAGAAATCAGGACGTTGTCAAAGAAGAAAAAAAAGAAAACTTTATTTGAAACAGCAACTCTAAATTTTGCTATTTAGAACTAGATGCAAATCCAAGTCAAAACAGCTACTGAACTGCCTAGTCAAGTGATGACATCACCCCAGGCTTTGCTATGGTCGGTTGTTTGGAGGGGGTTGAGGGCTTTGTTTGGGGCTTTTTGGGGGGTGGGGTATGCGTTAATTTCTAGTAATATAATCAAAATGCCTCTTTTACAATTGAGAACAACTTAAAACATAGTGGGTGTCAAGATTCCTTTCATTTCAGTAGATAGCTGTCCAAGTTCTGCTTTCCTTCTTCCTCTCACAGGTCCTTTTCATCAACACACTATTATGCTGTATCAATTAACATAAAAAATGCCACAGTAGCTAAGTCTCCAGTAATTTATCATATATATCACTAATGAGAAAATTAAGATAAGCTGACACAGTTTACTATTAACAAATTTAAGATACCATCTCTGTTGTTTTATACGCTTAAATGCACATTTTACATTAAAAAGCCTATACCACTGCTGTACAAGTGTACTGTACCAGACCCATGTGCCTATAGGACCTGTAGTAATTGTGTGCTGCATCTAGTCAAGCATGAAGAAAGGCTTATATGCCTGAAACCTTGCCTTTTTTATCCTCCCCATCCCAATTCAGAGACCTGACTGGCAGGAAAGGTATGTTTGTTTGGGAGAGACAACATACCACCACTGTATATAATCCAGTATAACAAGCAGCTCCGTGCTTCTTTATACTTTTCTTTAACAGATGCATTTTTTTTTTAAGGTGTGAGGTTCCTTCTTTAATTGAAAAATGCCTTTCTGTTGCAAAAGCAACCAACTGTAGATCTCTACATTTCTTGAAGTATCCTCTACACCTTCCCTATTAACTGACCACAATTAATCAATACTCTAGTTACAATTTTTTTATTTCTTTAGACAAGCATGGATACTTTACTTCCACACCGTAGCAGCAGAATAAAGCACAGGAACATACTAAATCTATAGAGTCTTCTATTCTCTGAATCTTTGGAAATGCAAGTAAAGTCATGACAGGCCATTTTCAAAGACCACAGAACCTGAACATGGATTTATCATTTGTATCATTAAATACAGCAGTACTTATAAAAGCAACATCCTGAAAATACAAGCAAATGAGATCAAAGAAAACATGGAATACAGAAAAGTATTAGGAAGTCACAAAGTGAAGAGCATGGTATTCAAACAGAATAAACACCAGCAACAAACTAACCACAGAAGTATGGTACCCTTAGAGCTCTTAGGAATCATTGTATCACCTTCACATTAAAAACCAAGCCTGAGCATAAACAAACACACCCCTACCAAACACAGCCTAGGAAAGGCTCTGTAAAGACAAACCATTCAGGTTCACTCCACTTTCAGAAACAAAAAACCTGCTGTTATTCTGAAACTGTTCATGGTAATTTAATAATAAAAAATACATTCTTCTGTGGTACAGGACTATGAACCGACTGTCTTCAAGTTTCAAATTATTAAAGTTTGAAGAGAGAAATAGCCTTAAAAATCACTATGGACAAAGACGTTCAGGACAGAACACATGTGATTGCCTTCAGTGATCAAGAAGAGCCTCATGATGTTCTTTGACAAGAAGCACAGAAGTCCAAATATCAAGATTATCCAAACTTCTCAGTTCCATGCTTTCCAAACTACCAGCCATAAGGTTTTTATTATAAATACTTAGACATTCTCTCAGTACATTTTCACTTGAGACACTGCTGCATTCACAACCAATTCCACCATTACAGCTTGTGTGGGTTTTTTGTCAAAAGATGTCAGTAATTTTCTGGTTAAATCTACTCTATCCACAGCATTTCAAACATTTACCAGTCATGCGCTTTTGAGTGCGTACATAGTGTCCCTATGCATGTATATGTATGCTTCCATGTTTTTGTGTAACACCTGGTACCTTATAGGAATACTCTACTTGGAAACAAGTATTTACATCACAGTGCCTACTAAAACTAAAACCGGATAACTGGATTTTACATAACATTTAGATAGCATATAACAAACACAAGCACGCTGTTTTACATGCAAGTCCGCAGGAAAATTATAAGAATGCAAATTTAAGGTATCAGTTTAAGTTCTAAAGAAACTTTTGGGGGGTTAAGTAAACCATTACGATCAGCAAAATTTGAGTATTCCTGGAAACTTTTATCTTTATCCGAAAGCAAGAGTTTAGTAGGTGTTTTAATACAGTCAGTACACATTCCCTTAATACATTAAGATACATATAAACAGATGTATAGAACATCAAAAATGAAACTATTTAGGACTGAATGCACAGGTAACAAGAGGTTAAACTCTGTAGTTAGGCCAAATTCCATTTTTATTTGTAGTACATTTGGTGAGGACAAATCAAAATTCAAACCCAAAAACATTTTTCAAAAAAAGCCACAATAATTTTTTAAAATACTCCCAGTATTCTTGGCTGCAGAATCTCTCCTGGCCAAAACACAGACTAAAAGCAAACCAGAAAAATCAATTATAAATATGCCTGCTATGATGCCAGATTAAAGAGACTGAACTCTTTTGTTGAGAATCACCTAGAACAGCATGCATCCTCATTTTACTTTTGGCTTTAGTGCCTCCACTAGCCTGCATTGCAAGCCCTTCTTTTCATTCAGCAATCTTAACACATTTTAAGCAGATGTATTGTCAAATGTACTACATGCCAATCTGTTTATCATTAAAATGAAAAATCAATATGTCCAATTCAAGCGTAAACAGGAGTTGAATGTTCAAGCTGTCATTGAAGATGACATATAATTATAGAATATGATTTGCACTTGGCAAAGCATTATTTCCTGAAAAGGACAACAGACAGTAGCAAGAAACTTTTCACAGCAAGGCAGTACAGTGCCACTTATGGCCAGGGAATTAATTTTATGAATGCAGAAAGATACCTATGCAGCCAAAGGAAGCAATGAGAAAACAATCACTGCTAAATTTAATCATTATGTATGTTTAGCTGATGAGAGAACATGTAGCTTTATGTTACTGGGCTAAGTCCAGATTTTTATTCAAAACAGCAGTACTGAAAATAAGAACTTTAAAAAATACTACAAAATTTCAGTTCTGGACCATTAATTTTTCAGTCAAATCAAACTATCATTTAATTGAATCCTGATGCTAAAACTTGGATTCTACATGGAAAATTTGAAACTAAAGCACATAGAATAATTTTTTATGATGGGTTATTTAGCCCAATATGTCTAGGAAAAAAAAAAAAAGTAAGACAAACTCAAAATAACATTAGTCTGCTTTCTGTGATGACACAGTACTAATAACAAAAGGAAACTAAACTTTGCCCTGGCCAAAAAACTAAGTCATTAACTACCCTTACTTTCTAGCAGATGCTTAATTTAAATACACACTTGTAAAATGACAGAAAATACTCAACAGGAGCACAACATCCATTGGTATGTTACTTGGGACATCCTCCCCTCAAAAAAAGAAAAAAAAAAAAAAAGACAACCTTTCACAGGCAACTAGAAATTTTAGGAATCCTCTTTGTGCCTGTACAAAAAAGCTTGCCTTCCAGGAGGCATAAAACAATTTCTGAACAAAGAAAACTATCTCTAAAACAGTGTCCAATGAAATATTTAAGCACTATGGAGATGGAGCAAGGGGCTACTTCGCTGTCATATTTTTAATTTGATACCAGAAGAGAATTTCAATACAGAAAAGGAAACAGGAGTTCTTCCTCTAGTTTTGAGTTGCAATTTACAGAAACCTCCAAATCTGGCCTTTTTAGGGGGCTTAAATTAACATTTTGTTCCTTCTTGAATCTTATCATTCTTATTCTCTTCCAGTACTGAGTCACTAATTAGCACCAGCTGCAAAACGAAAGAAAAAAGTCCCTCCATGTCATTCAACTAACCAGCTGTGAACTTTTTCAGAGAGACAAGGACATGCTGAAAGTATATGGCAGCCTTCATCTGGGGAGCTGAAAGTATCCTGGTTCTGCTGAACAGTTGACAGGTTCTATTTGCACGTGAACCAAAGCATCTCAGTCTTAAAATAGACTTGGTACACCAGTAACCATCTAAGATTTCAAACAACAACGATAGAGAAGTCATTATGCTGCTAGGTCATAAACATTAGAAGAAACCCAAAATCCCATTTATTCTTCCTAACAGCAATCCTATAGACAAGGACAAAAGGTAAGTGGGTGTGGGAGAGGAAGGGTGAACAAGAAGTGAAGGGAAAAAACCTCAGTGCTCTAATTACAGTTAAATCATTTGTGTTCTTCACCAGTTACAGTCTTGACAGCTGCAGACTACCAAAAAAATGTGGTATTTCTCTTTTGCAGTTAGGAGAAAACATTAGACTTTTATTTCAACACTTTCCCATGTAACGATCAGCTAAGATAAATTAAAAGTAGCATGGTTATCATAATTAGATGATCGGGAAGAGTAAGTTTTATAACCCTTTCACTCCCCAGTATCTTTATTTCATTGACTCTAATAAGAATGCCAAGCATTTAGCACATCTACAGATTGTACCAGATATATATATATACACACCAGAAGATAAGCACCTGAGCATTAATTTTGGCATTAATTTTGACACTTCTAAACCTACTCTTATCATTACATTTCACTCCCTCCTCTCAGGTCAGATTTTTACATAACTGAAGGGGACATTCTAACATCTACACTACAATTGCATTTAATAAACCCTCAAAGATGCAGCAGCCTTCTGATACCCAATTGGTATTCTAGCCTACACACACAAAAAAAATATTTTCAAACTGTGTGTTGAATTAGTACAACCAGTTTCTTTTATTCAGCAAGAACACACAGGCATGCTTTAATCGCAAAAAACATTTTTACATACTTGAAACAAAAGCTGTTGTATAATATGTCAGCTCAATGATGTAGAAATCCAAGGTTTGCTAATAATATTTTAAATACTAGCCTGTCAACATAAAGTTCCCAATACATTACAATTCGGCTTTACTTCATCTAAAAGCACCATATCTTATGTTACTGCTAAAAGTGGGACTTGTCTAACCTTTAATAAGGGAACACTGAAGAGTTTGACATATTTAAGATAGTAATAAAATAAGAAAGATCAAGCTAACCAATTTTTTCTGTTACTTGCTTATAAAAGTAGAGCACAATTCCCTTGCCTATGCATTTCCACATATTCAAGATATTAACACTATTAAGCCAGAAATGTAGCAAGCTGAACACAGTACAGTATCAAAGGAACCAATAATAAAGCCAGAAAGGGGGAGGAAAGTAAAGGAGATCTAATTTGCCTTCCTTTCATAGGAGGAAAAAAAACCACAAGACCAACTCAGTACCAATGAGCAGAAACAAGACATCCAAACACTCCCAGTCCCCACCTTAAAAATTTTATGCCAGCTAAAGAGCTAAGGAAAGGATAGGACAAACCAGGAAACCCAGCATCTCAGATATACAAAGAAATTGCCAAATCTAGGAAAAAAGGAAAATGTGAGACTATAGAAAAGCAGAAATTTTATGCTTAATGGAAATATTTGCTAAAGAGACTAGTCCACAGGCTTTTATCAACCACATCAGCCACAGTTAAAAACCTCTTGACCATAGGTCAGTCTAGTCCACTCCTTAAGCATGTGTGTACTTCCTAACTCCCATTCTGTCACATTAGCCAGGCAGAAAACAGTTAGCAGTCCACCAGCAGGGATAGGCTGGTCCCCTCCAGTTTGCACAATGCAGTTTCTAGAAGATGCAAACTAACTCGACCACCCACACAATGAAGCCACCCGAGAAACACAGAATTTAGGCTAAAACATGAGCTCTGTGGATCTAAAGTATTCACTGCATACCTTCTTGAACTGAGCTACTTAGCTTTAAAGAGTTTTTCTGGATATGAACTCAAACCCCAGTTCTGCTCATTATCGGGAGTTATTTAGAAGTCTGAGTAACTAAACATCGCTTAAGTGGAAGAGAAAAAAATTCCAGCAAACATCAAATCCGTCAAAAGAGCCAGGAGTATCAAATTTTTCTGGTAAATATATATACACACGCTAATCTTAAGGATAGGAGAGCAAGATGGTGGTAGTGTGAAAGGAAGGTGGATGGAATTGCTGAAACCAACTCTTCCTCCATGATGGATTTTTGGGATGGACAAAGATTCTCTAAATCTTCCGCTTCCCTAGATGCATAGACCCTCAACCCCAGCAAAAATAGTCCTCCTAGGGTTGGTATTTAAAGTGCCAACACCTGACTGGAGTTAACAGGTGTTAGCAGTTATGGAAATGGCGCTGTTGATCGCTGCTCTGTTTTCCTCTTGCATTCAGGCTTTCATTGCACTGCCTGTCGCAAGAGCAATATTTTTGGTTGCCTGTAACAATGTTAAATTTTAACTGGGAAGGCAGTAATTTTCTTTGTTGAAGCATCATTCTAGGAAAAAAGTCAGCCTTTAATGAGCCAGTAACCTATTAAGAGAAAGATTTTTTTTTTCTCTCCTAAAAATATACACGTTTGAAAAAGTATCTTTTTCAGTAATATGTAGCATATGGGGCAAGGTAAAGTTCTTCATTAGGGTGAGTTTTCTGTATCTCCAGGCTGAATTCTAATCCTTGTGTAAACTGTATGTAAACATTTCCAGAATGGAAACCTGGAGTAAATGTGCAAGACCAAAAATCTGGAAAGCTGGTGTAGAAGAGAGAGATTGGAGGAACAAGGAAAAAGTCTCAAAAAAGTGAGTCCTCTGGCAGAGTGATGGAGTAGGAAGATCACAATCGACTCTAGTTCTTCCTTCCAAGGACAAAAAAGCACCCTTTAGGAATGCCTAAATGATGTGAAGACGCCTTCCTTTTGTATTATATCATATCACTTGCAAATACAGGACTACTTATTGCTTGTACCATGGCTCAGCAGGCGTGACAAACAGTCCAAAAGTGAAATGTGATGTGTTTCATTGTGCTTCAGCAGATTAGGAAAACCCACAGACAGGTTTTCTAAAGAAACAGCCTGTCATTTGATACTGTCTGGGTAGCCGCAGCCTCCACTCCGTGTGAACTGACACTGACTGGCCTTTCCAGGTACCAGGCAGGGACGGAGTTTGGCAGGCAGTGATGCTGCTGTTCGTCGTGCCCATTCCTGTGCCCATTGTGAAACTTCAGCCTGCCCAGGCACTACAAAAATCCTTACCTGCTTGTCCACGAGAAAACTGCTGCCATAGCAGCAGCTGCAACTCCTGCTTAAGTATCTGGAAATCTTTTTCTCTCACCCCCCATCTGTGAAGTGCCAAGAAGGAGCCCAGCTGTTCCACATAGCATTGCTGATTTCTTTGGAAAGGCCTAGAGAAGCAACAAGTGGGCTGCTTTCTTTTTCTGTGGGAGAAGAGGAGCCTTTATAACTGGGAAAAAAAAAAAAAAAGGAAAAAAAGAAAATCAGCTCAGGACTTTTCCCTGGTCCCTTGCCCTGTGTGAACTCAAGAGTCTTAAAATCTTCACACTCACCATATTTTGAGCCTTCCTCTGCCATTTAGCAACTCTCAGAGCTGCAGAGGGAGTGTCTCTCCCCATCACTCACAGGGCTATATATGAGGCAAAGCCCATATTTCAGGCTTCTCATCTTTTTGCAGAGGACTGCAGTCTGCTACTGAGCACACTCAAAAGAGATCTTATCATGCTTTTAAAAAGATTTTTCTCCCAAACCAAGCAAAGGAGGAGTGGCCAATGTCATCTATATTCTTGCCATGTTTTACAGCTCAAATATCAGATTGCTCACGCTGTAGCACAGTTTATAAAGTGTGTTTGGAGGGAATGAAAACAAAGCAAAAAAAAAATTTTTTTTTTTTTACTGCTTGCAGATCAAAAGGCTTACATGCCATACTTTCACCACAAAGCAAATGTTTGTGCTAAGTAAACTCCCAACAATTGAGTTTATAATGAAAGCACTAACAGCAATTTTTGTTGACCTACAGCTCACTTATAATCACAGGTATATTCAGTAGCTTTTAAAATCTGAGAAGACAGAAATAACTTCCTGGCTGTTCTTATAATGCTGTGTTTTCTGAGCCTCCCCACTTTAATTTGGGCTTTCCTTTCATGGGAAGGTAATTGCCACAAAGTCTTCATAGCCCCTTGTGTTCCCAGTGTTCTGAGGCAAGAAGAAAAATCAGTTAAAGACAAATAGGCTGTGTGAAAATATTTGGTCTCAGAAATCAGGAGGGAAAACAATAACCAAAATGTGCTATAGCTGCTCAGTTGCAGGCAAAGACAGATAAATCAGCTGCAGAAAGGTCTCCGGTCTCCAGCAGTTTGCCAAATTTAAAAGGCCTCTTTCTTTTCTCCCTAAAGCTTACATGGGGAATACATTCTTTTAAATAGTATGATGCTAAACAGAGAAAGGCAGCACAACTCTTATCCCCAGAAACAGTGCCATGAGTAAACCCTGCCCAGGATGATAAAAGCCTGCAAAACAAGGCCAGTAGAGAGCAGGCAGGAAAAAAGTGAGATAGGCGTGTAAAGAGTTCAGTCATGAACACAAACATGTGTTCCATGATGGTTCATGGAGCACCCCTACTTAGAATCAAAGGTGGAGAGATGACCCAGCTGAATGGAGAACTCGTTTATGTTGCATGCTGTCCTCAGGAGATTCTATCAACACCACCAGAAAAGCAGCGAGGAAGAAGATTGCCTCTCGCTGCACCAAGCTGCCTCTGTGTTCAGCAGGGTGGAACAACACTGACAGAACCAGCAGACACACTGCTCTCCTAGTAAGTAAGATTCCTGAAAGCAGAGAAATGTGGGAGAGAAACCCGCTGGCAGGCTCTCCTCTTCTGCTTTCTTGTCTACTGGAGTGATTTGAACACACTCATTCCCAAAATGAAAATTTTCCCCAAAATTAGTACTAAGAACATTTTCCCTTTTCTCTTTAAGCTTGGCCTCAAAGTGAGTGTTTCTTCTACCTGGGGAATATTAAGACACTCTTACAAAGTACTTATAAATTTGTCTTCTAGCTTAGGATTTGGACTCTGTGGGGTTTTTTAACTTGGCAATCTTTGCAACCCTATTCTTTATTTTATTATACCCACATTCTGTTTCCAAAAGCTTTTTGGTAAGCTGTCCAAACATGCCTAGAAATATGGCTTCGTGTGATTTCCACGATGTCATCAAGAGCCTTTTTACCTAACCTACCCCATCAAGCTAACCATAAATTTAAAGAGCAGATCATATCACAAATTCGATCAGAACAAATATTTTTCTGAAAGTATTCAACATCTTCTCTAATGTAGGATGTCAGAATAGCTCCATATAAAAATAGGGAAAGAGAAAATAAAAATAAAGTAGGGCAGCAGCCCTCAGCTGGTGAAGAAAATTTAGCATTACGTTTCCAAGTGAAATACTTTTTAAATGCAGCATCTAATAAGGAGCCAGCACTTGGACACAGTGTATTACAGTGAGTAAGAGAGCTTGGCCACACTCCCAGATGGAGAATGACCCACCGGGTGCCGCCACCTTTGCCCTTCCTCAAGAAATTTCCCCAAATACCACTTAATACTTTAACCTTCCTAAAGCATGGAGACTTTCCAAAGGCTGGGACACAGCCTGACCAGCCATTCTGACCACCCAGCAGCCACCCTATGTTGGTGGGAGTGCTGCTGAGGGGCCAGCACCAGGGCAGCAAGTTCTCCCCAGTGGGTCAGTGTCGCCCTGAGTTTTGCAGTCTTTTGATGTTTTCACTGCTGTCCAGATGTCGCACTTGGACACGAAAGAAGCATGCAGAATCAAGCTCAGCCAGGTCAGCATCCAAAGCCAAAAAAAGAACCTCAGCCGTTTATTTCTCTCATATATATATGTTTCTAGGAATGACCATGGATTGGAGGATGAGGTTACCACCTCTCCAACCACACTGGTCAACTTGAAAAGTCCATCATTCTTCTCCGCCTCAGGAGAAAGAATGAAAACAATAAGGAACAGTTAACAAAACATGAGTATGTTTACAGAAAGTGCGTGAGAAACTCTATCACAGCAATGAAAACATCGAAAGACTGCAAAACTCAGGGCGACAGGTCAGGGACGTCGAGGCTGGAGCCCCCCCCTCACAGCGACAGGGCTTACCAGTCTGTCCCAATTAAATAGCTGGGCTGCTGGTAAGCTCTGTTTCCCGTGTTTTCAGCCAGCTCCTCAGGCACTGAAGCCTGTCTTGACTCTGGCCACATCCCATCACCTCAAGCCATAGAGGAAGGCAGTCACAGGTGTCCCTTCCAACACAAGAGCTAGGCCTCCCTAGGCTGAGAGGGATTTTCCCCTCCTTCTCCTCACCCCACTGCCAGCAGGTATGGGGGTTTGTGATACCCTGCGCTCCTGGGTGGGTTTGTACATGTCCCAGCCATGGGTGAGGAGGCATAGCTGAGGCTGCAGTGAGGCTGCTGCGCAGCCATGAGCCTCCCAGAGCCTGTCACAGCCAGCTCCAGCTGTCTCCAAAGGCCAGGTAGTGCAACAGTCCTGCCACCTACCAAAATCTGACAGTACATCCCAAAAATTCATATCAGAACTCAAAAGCACACACAAAACCCCTTCCCAAACACTCTTACCAAAAAAAATCCCATCAGCCAGGATAGAGGGTGTGCTCTGGGGGCCTCCGTGGTGAGGGGGGGCAAGTGCAGTGAGGGACTGAGGGTGTGGGGGACCCGCACCAGGGCAGGGACAGGCCAGACAGAGAAGGCAGAAAGGACATAAAAAAGGTTTTCTTTAAGGAATGGTGTGAGATCAGGCACAGGCAGATACTTTCATTGTACATCTATCTTTTCAGCCATGTGTAGCTCAGCAAAGATACCAAGACCTAGGAATGGATCGATTGCACATCATCACACTGAATGATCATCAAATCATGTGTGAGAGGAGAGCAAAGTCCAAGTAATGCACATTTACTTCATCTGCTTCAATGAGCTTCATCACAATTGTGTTGTGCCCAAAGTAGGAAAGAGTACTGTTTTGTAACAAAACCGCAATATACAGATAATTTAGGGTCATTCTGGCATCATTTCTCCCCCTTCTCCTTCAGAAACACTCAAAGGCCACAGCCAGAGATCACACATTTTAAGTGGAGCATTTTGCAGCTTGAGAGACGGACTGGCAGCAACAAAGGCAAGTGACACACAGGAGAAGCAGTCACTTGATGAGCATGACAGAGGCTCCCTGAAGAGGGTGAGCACAAACACTGCCAGCACTCATGGCATGAAGGATGGGTCCCTCTGTGCTGTGACGGACAGGGGGTGTGACACCTTGCCTGCTTTCCAGATGAAAGTGGCAGGGAGACCGTGACACTCCAACACTGGCAGCACTGTTGTAGTGTAGTACCTGTTTTTTGAAAAATGTGACATCCCCTTCAGCCTACACCTGCAGCACTTACCAGAAGGTCTAATTTGACCAAGTATGGATGAAAATAAATTAAGCAGCTACACAGAGATCCTGGGTTTTTATGAGCTTTGGAAAAGGTTTTCAAAGCAACATAGAGAGTTGTGTCAAAAAAAATCCAAGTGGCACCTCTTTTAGGGTTTGTCTACTAAACTCCCTAATCTTTCAAATTTGAATCCAGTTCCTATAAGATAACAAGGGGTGGTTTCATTCATTCCCTTTGCTACAACATGACACTGCTGAGAAGGAAGTGCAATGACAGTATTGCAAAGTGTCAGGCATCTAGGGAGAAGACAGATGTTAAGTACACTGTACTGGACACAGGATATGAGCAAGCTATGAGCTGAAAATTTCTGTCACAAATGACTGAAGCCATACAATGAGGCTTGAAAACAAATTCTCGGCTGTCTAATTTCTACTGATGGGTGGTGCCATCCTACGAACCAGAATTTTGAGTAGATGAGACTCAACAGAGAGTGTAGGACTCAGGTATAATTAGACGGTCCTGGCTGCCATAGCCGAGAAGCTTACCCACTGGAAATGGGAAAAGGATGGCAGAAACAGAAAAAAGAGGTGTCATCAGCCTTACTTGATGGGCAGATGTGGGTGTGGTGGGACTGGTATTTGCTTGGAAAGGACAATGCCCCTTCAAAGCTAACAAGGGTACAAAATGCTAAGCAACAGCCTGCTGAGCTTTCACAGCCTGGGTCCAGCCACTGCTGTGAGGTGAACAGAATCAGAGATGCCAAAATAGCTGCTAGTCCCATTCCCTCCGCTTTCTGATACTAAAATAAAGAACAACCACTCATGGGAGGGGTGGTGTGCGTGTTGGGGAAAAAAATAGAAAGAGAAAAGGGGGTGGGAGATAATGATGCATATAAAGGATGGGGTTTGCTTTGTCCTGCAAAAACAGCAGCCAGAGTAGGAAGAACGAATGTGCATGTGTGTGTATGCCATGTGGGACAAAGGCAGTGTATTTCTCTTCAGCCAAGAGCATGCTGTCATCTGTCAGCATTGTATGCCTGTGTACAAGCAACACCAAACACCGTTTGCCTCCCAGTGCCTTCGACAATGTTTTTCATGATTTCCTCATATGAGTTTTCCTTTTTGTTCCCCTGCTCGAAGTGTATACATCTAGTTTTGATGACACTCAAACAGCTGGCTGCAGACAAGTCACAGGCTTGCATGTCTGGCCGAGTGTAACACACACAAATGCACACACACACACCCCTTGTCCTGACCTCTCTCCCCTTCTCCTCCGAGATCTGACGCATTTGAAGTGTTTTCTTTAGCAACTCCCTTCCCAGGCTCGCCTCCCTGGCCCACGGAGGGCTGCTGCCCAGAACTGCTTTCGGTCAGGGCGAAGGAAAGGGGGCTTCGGGGGGTGCGTGCAGCCTTGGCCGCCGGGAGGAAGCGCGGTTTCACGCCGCTGGCCCCTCGGCAGCGCCCCGCAGCTGCTCCGCGCCCGCTGGCTGGCCGGATCGCTACGCCGGTGCGCCGAGAGCGCGGGGCTGCGGGGAGCAGAGGCTGGGGCGCGAGCGGATGGGGGCATCTGGATGCAGGGCTGCGGCCACAGCGGTGGGAGCAGGAGACAAGGAGAGTTTCTGAATGGTTAAAAAAGTTCGAATAAGCAAATTCTAGTGCTGNATATATTTATTTTTAAGGCAGTTGATGTGGTAATTAAGAATTTGGTGAGAGCCCGGTCAGGTCACCTCGTTTCTCAGATCAGAGCCCCATCAGAAATTCTTTCAAGTGTCCTTCTGCGTCGCCAAAGATGACAACAGCAAATCAATAAGTGCTTGAAATGAAAGGGGTTGCTGGCTAGCCCCCGAGGCTACAGATTTTCGTACCGCCGGTCTTTTTTTTTTTTTTTTTTTTTTCTTTTTTCTTTTTTTCTTTTTTTTTTTTTTTTTTTTTCTTTTTTTTTCTTTTTTTTTTTTTTCCCTTAACTTTTCTCCTTCCTTTGCACTGCCTCTCCCAGGAAGAGCTACCTTTTTACCCCTAGTTTCATGACGAAGGTAAGTGCCAGGTTAGCATCTCTTTGGCGGGACGGGCCTCGTCGGCTCTGATTGCTCTTTTCCCTGCTTTCAGCAGACGGTCGCTGCCGGGAAGGTGCGAGCCGAGAGCGGCTCCGGCCGAGGGCATCCGCGCCTGCCCGGGAAGCGGCCACCGCAGGTTCAGAGCACAGAGGCAGATATTTGCGCTTCTTCTTCTTTTTACTTCATTATTAAAAAAAGAAAAAATAAATAAAAAAGAGAAGGAGAGGAAGAAAGAGAGGGAGAGTAAATAAATATTTTTAAAAAATAAATAATAGAAGAGGGGTAAGGGATCAAAGCAAAGGAAAATAAATATGGGAATCACTGGTTATATTACCCTGTGTTAACAGAGGTTGTTTCGCTCCGGTTCGCACAGTCATCCCTACCCCTAATGTGCCCCGATTTAACAATCTTCCTAACGAACGACGTCCTCGGGACGTTTTAATTAGGCAATTCATTAGTAAGTCAATACAGACATTTATATTTTCTTTCAGATCAAGTGGTTAAGCGTTAATTTCGAAATGATTATAAAACACAGAAATTCGCGAGGCGTAATCATTTTAATTTATATGCAAATCAATGGGTCCATTTGAAATGCTTAATTTTTTAACAATTACTGTATTGTAGCATCAGGACGAACAGCCTGAATGAGCAATTTGAAACCAGATCTGGACAGGAAGAAAATATTCGAGCAGCCCAACAAATCAATAATGTTTGAGTGTGTTAAACACAGCCAGCTATAGGTATTTACATACTCGTTTGCTGACAGATAAGGAGCTCAGAGAGGTGGGAGGAGAGGCTGGGGGGAGACGGGAGGGTTTGCTTGCGAGGGCTGAGATCATAATCCGGGAATGAAGAAAGTAAATGGTCGTGAATTGCCCCATCGCGCACTTTGGAGGATAACTCCCTTTTCCGCCGGTCCCCCAGCCCTGGCGGCCTGCGCCAGACGCTGAGGGCTGCCCGAAACACGGCTACATCCGCTTTGGGGTTTTTTGTTTGTTTGTTTGTTTGTTGGTTGGTTGGTTTGGTTTTTTGGGATTGGGGTTATTTTGTTTGGGGGAGGCTTTTTTCCTTCCTTCCTTAGTCCCAGGGCAGCGGGGAAGCTGACCGGGCTCTCCTTTGCCTCACCCACTCTTTGACCCGTGATCACCCGGGCAAAAGTCCCACGGCACCCGCCGCAGTCGGGACCACCGCTGGCTGCGCCAGGTGCCTGCAAACGGATAGTCGCGATAGGTTTTAAGAAAACAGCTTTTTCGTCTGCCGGGGCGATAAATAACTCCGACCCTCTTTCCAAGCGCTTCGGAAAGCCGGCTTGCCTGCCGGGAGCAGAGACGGAGGGCTGTCTGCGCGGCTCTTCGCGTCCCAGCCGGGCCGGGGCAGCTGCAAGCCCCCCGCCACTGCCGCCTCAGCCCGCCGGAGAATGGCTCCCGAGTCTCCTCGGGGGTTTTAAAGCTGTTGTCACTGCGCTGGCGAAAGGAGGAGATAGACTATAAATACAGCCGTCGCGGCCTTTGCTCGCCCTGAAATCTATTATTACATTTATTGCTTTGACAGAAGGGAAAAAAAAAAAATTGAAATCCTCGTATTAAGTCGGCACCATAGTTTCCAGACACCCTGGAACCCCTCTTCTACGGCAGCATGTCTAATGTATTCCCTGGTGATTCTAGGCATTAATTAGTTGTTTAATAGGAGTATGACTAAAAATGTAAAAGAAGGATTAGGAGCGTGAAACGTATGTCCAGCTCCTTCCACACACTCGAGAAGGGAATGAAAATCATGCAGTATCTTATGTTTCTCCAGGAGCCATTTGCATTTCCCACCAGCTGCTCACTTTAGCCTCTCCGGGGCGGACGGAGGCCACTGCCGCCCGGCGCGGAGGCGGTCGATGAACGGCAGCCGGTCCCGTTCCGCGGCCGCGCTGCCAAGGCGGGCGTCCCAGCCTTCCCTGCCCAACACACAACGGGGCTGAGGGTGGGGGGAAGATGCACACCGGCGCAAGCAGTTTGCTTTTCCCGGGTAAACGAAAGTGAGAGGTGGGAGCTGGGGGACCCTCTCACTCCCGCTTTTTCTTGGGATGCGCGGAGAAACTGGATTTCACCTGGCAGAGCGCTCCCAGGGATAGAAACGCAGGTGGCCAAGGACGCAATTAACTAATTTATTTCTCCCCAGATTTTCCCATACGATTTCATTTCTTGCGAGAGTAAGTCACCCCCTCCGCTTGGCGCGGCAACCGCTGCGGCGTCGTAATCAAAGGGCTTTTCTGACCACGCCGTGGAACGGCGGTGCCGCCCGCTGCGGCTGGGCTTCCCCGGGAGCCGCTGACTTTATGACCCACGGAAAACTTGGCCTCTTCCAAGGGTTCGCTTTCCCCTCCAGCAATAACTGCCTAGCCCCCTGCCCACGGCTACAAATAACTAAAATTCACTCCAGGCTGAAATAATTTAAAAATAGCCACAAAGAGATCAGGTGTAGCCTCCGAGTTAGTAAAGCGCCTATTTTATTTTTGCGTGGTTCCTCTATAAACAAAGCCGCGGATATGCTGCGAGAAGAAGCGACCGCTTTAGTTTGATCTGAATAGAGAAATCCGACTTCGACATTTTCTTAAACACGGAAAGCGCCGCAAAATCGAAAATAAATTTCCCCCTGGAGGCAGCTCAGTGTCGTTTGGGGAAAAGGAAGAGAGAGTAGCGTTTTCTCGCTATCTTGTGTAAATTATGCAGGGAGAGAAATATAGAGGAGCGGCAGGATTTCGCCTATCCCTGCACTGCGCTACCTATACAGGCACGAACAAGAACACCCCGAATTTTAAATATATATATATAAATATATATATAAGAAGTAAGAAAAAAATGAAAAAAAAAAAGTGGGTTAAAACAGGAAACCGA
>VZRO01005377.1:360688-371227 GCA_013397915.1 Daphoenositta chrysoptera
ACCCTCCTACACGTACCGACACCTACAGACACACGCACACCTTCTCCTATCGACCCCCCAGGCGCGCACGTAGACTTTGGCGTCCTTTTGCCGATGAACTGCATGAAGGACCCGTTAAGCCTGGAGCGCCTGGGAGCCGGGAATAAGCTGTGCTCCTCCTCACCTTCCTCCTCCTCCTCCTCTTCATCATCCTGCCATCACCACCAGCCCGCGCTGGCCATGGCGACGGCGCTGGCGCCGGGGCAGGCGCGCTCCTCCCTGGAGTCCGCCAAGCACCGGCTGGAGGTGCACACCATCTCCGACACCTCCAGCCCCGAGGCCGCAGGTAAGAGGGGGTGAGAGGCAGGGGCCCCAGCCCGACGGGCGTTCCGCCACCCTGTCCTGCTCCGGCCGAGCTGACAGCCCCGCGGACCGCGATGCGCCGCCGCCCCTCTGCCCGGGACCGTCCCGCAGCCGGGCCGAGATGCGTTTCGTGGTTTTTCGCGCGTGGTGTCTGTGTGTCGTCGTATGGGAAGATAATGACACGTGTAAGGATAGGCGAACAGCATGTGTACTGGTAGGCGAGTTACATGGATACAGATCGGCAAGTAACATGGGGGTTGATGGGCGAGTAATATCGACACAGACGGACAAATAGGGGTATATACGGACAAAGAATATTGTTATAGGCGGGCGAATGATACGGGTGTAGATAAGCAAATAAAACAAATTCCGTTTATGCAGACGGGAGAATAATATAAATGCACGTGGACAGAAAGCTTGCATACAGAGAGGCGGCTCCTTCCCGCTGTCCCGGCGGCGGCTGCTCCACCGGGAGGAGCCGCCCGTGGGTGCCCACGAGGCGCGGAGGGGCCGCGGCGGAGGGAGGCCGGCGCGGGTTAATCATTACAGCATCGAGTCGCGTTCGGAGCAGTCTGTGGGATCCAGCAGCGCTGGGGACAAGCTTTTCCCCAGCCGCTGGAGAGGAGGCTGAGGCGCCCTCCTTTTCCGCCTTGTTTTTTTTGTTTCCCCCACTTACAGAGAAGGATAAGAGCCAACAGAGCAAGAATGAGGATGCGGGGCCCGAGGACCCCTCCAAGAAGAAGAGGCAGCGGCGGCAGAGGACTCACTTCACCAGCCAGCAGTTGCAGGAGCTGGAGGCCACCTTCCAGCGGAATCGCTACCCAGACATGTCCACCCGGGAGGAGATCGCCGTCTGGACCAACCTCACCGAGGCCAGGGTTAGGGTAAGTCCCGACACGGCACCCCGGCTCGGAGCAGCGGGGGTCAGGGAGGATTGGGAAGGGGAAGGAGGACTGAAATATTTGCAGCTGCTTTCGATTTCGGCTTGTATGTAAACTTGAGAGCCTTTGCACAAAAGGAGGGCAGAGCAGGACATTTCTGTCAAAGCGAGACAGATTGGGATCTTTCTTTGTGTCTCTGAAATATGGTTTGCTGCACGTTTCGCCCTCACCGTGCAATGCGTCCCGCTCCTTTTGATCGAAACGCTAATGAAAACATTAGCCAAGAAAGCAACTTGGAACAGGCTGCAACCTGCGCTGTCTCTAATGAGAAAAAGATGTAAAATACACAAGAGCCTTTGCTTCACTCTGAGGCACTCCCAACGTGCCCTTCCTTGCATTTTCTATTTCTTTGGGTTTCACAATTCGACGAGCGTCTCTCTCCACCCTCTGCCCCCCTCTGAGATTTATGGGACCATCGCGGCGCTGCAGAGATACCGCAGCCGGATCCTGCTCGCCTGCAAAAGCCGCGCTGGGGGGAAAAAAGAAAAACAACAAACCCCAACGCACGCACACAAAAAGAAGCCTATAAATGGGCCGAACCTCCAGATTTTCGGAAATCCCATATAAATCCTCTCCCCGAAGTCGCTTGAGGAAAGCGAGACAGTGAGAACCGGGGGCGGCAGCGAGCAGGGCCGGCTCTCAGCCCCGGGCCGGCGGTGTTGGCGCCGGGGCAGCCAGGCGGCGGGAGCGGGGCCCGGCCGAGGCCGGTGTCCTCCCGGAGCACGGAGCGCTGTCGGTCGCGGCGCGGCTTTCGCGGAAGTTTTTATATGGGTCCGCGCGGTGCCTCTAGACCGGGCGCGTCCCCGTGGTGCCCGGGCGGCCCCTGCCCGGCTCGACCAGGGCGGGGGTTACCACAAACACCCCGGGGCCGGGGTGGTTTCAATACACACGGTAGGGCGGCTGCTGGCGGCTGCCCGACGGGTCAGACACCCAGATGTGGATTGGGAAAGGGCACGTTTTTCCCATTGTCTGCGGCGAGGGTCCCTTAGATCTCATTTAGCACGTTGTTAAATGGTGATTTTTTCCCTTCCTTTTTTCCTTTTTTTTTTTTTTTTCCCGCCCCTTTTGACCCCCTCCAAAGAGCAGTCGAACAAGTTTGTTTAGAAAGTGGTTTTCGGTTCTGGAAGCTTTCACGCTAGAGGAACTTGTAGCTTTAACAAACTGAAGCAAGGATTTATTAGTTGCTGGCTTCCCCCTCCTTTCCCGTACCATCGCCTTAAATATTCCGCGGGTTTCCAGGCGTTTTACTCTTGCTTTTGCACTTCTGTATTTTTCCTGGATGGCTTCAGTACGGAAAAAGCCAAGAGAGAAGGGGCGGGGGAAAAAACCCAAGAGAGAAATGAAGGGGAGGGTGGCAGGAGAGAAGAGAGAGAATAAGAAGGAAGCGTTGGCCCCTGTGGCGCGAATTAGAGCATCACAAATTATGTGGAAGGCTGCGGGGGGGTTGGGAGGGAGAGCCGAGGGGCTGTGGTGAGAGTAGAATGATTCAGCCACGAATCTGCCGTGCTAAACCCGGGCGGCCCCGAGGATGCTCGGCTGCCCCGGCAGCGCATCCTTGCCCTAGCCCAGCGCAGGGCTCCACAGAGGAGGAGGTGAACCCATATATGGAGATATATTTATATATATATATATATTCGTACACATTTTTATATATAACTTCTATACGGACAGGCTCGGCTGTTGCTCCGAGAACCTGCAAAGGGCTGCGGTGGTGGTGGTGGTTCCTGACTAACTCGCATCTCCCTCCCTCCCTCTCCTCCCGTTTCCAAAGGTTTGGTTCAAGAACCGCAGAGCCAAATGGAGAAAGAGAGAAAGGAACCAGCAAGCCGAGCTTTGCAAAAACGGCTTCGGTCCGCAGTTTAACGGCCTCATGCAGCCCTACGATGACATGTACCCCGGCTACTCGTACAACAACTGGGCAGCCAAGGGCCTGACCTCCGCCTCCCTCTCCACCAAAAGCTTTCCTTTTTTCAACTCCATGAATGTCAACCCTCTGTCTTCTCAGAGCATGTTCTCCCCTCCAAACTCCATATCCTCCATGAGTATGTCTTCAAGCATGGTACCTTCTGCAGTCACCGGGGTGCCCGGCTCCAGCCTCAACAGCCTGAATAACTTGAACAACTTGAGCAATCCCTCCCTGAATTCTGCAGTGCCAACGCCAGCCTGTCCTTATGCTCCTCCAACACCTCCGTATGTTTATAGGGACACATGTAACTCGAGCTTGGCGAGTCTGAGACTTAAAGCCAAGCAGCACTCCAGTTTTGGCTATGCCAGTGTGCAGAACCCCGCTTCCAACCTGAGCGCTTGCCAGTACGCGGTGGACAGACCCGTGTGAAACATCCAAGCAGGAAAGACTGCGTGGGAATCCCTCCCCATTTCCCGCAGAGACTGAGAATTTCACTAGAAAGTAATGGGCACTAGAGAGAAAAAGACAGGAGGAAAAATCAGAGGCAGAGAGAAAGAGGAGAAAAAAAAAAAGGAAACCACTGAAATAAGATAGTTCCTTTGTTTTCAAAGGACCTCCTACAGATTCTGAGATCTTTCTTTCACTAAGAGTATTTCAACAGTTACAAGGACATATATATATATATATGGACAAATGTTTGACTGGATATGATATGACATTTTAATGTTACTATAAGCTTGTTATTTTTTAAGTTTAGCATTGTTAACATAAAAATGACTGAAAGGATGTATATATATCGAAATGTCAAATTAATTTTATAAAAGCGGTTGTTAGTAATATCACAACAGTGTTTTTAAAAGGTTAGGCTTTAAAATAAAGCATGTTACACAGAAGCGATTAGGATTTTTTCGCTTGCGAGCAAGGGAATGTATATACTAAATGCGACACTGTATGTTTCTAACATATAATTATTAAAAAAATTGTGTGAATATCAGTTTTAGAATAGTACCTCTGGTGGATGCAATGATGTTTCTGATATTGCAATGTAAAACATGCCCTGTGTATAACATTTCGTACAATATTATTGTTTTACTTTTCAGCAAACACGAAAAAAAATGTGTTTTATTTCATGGGAGTAAAATATACAGCATACAGTTCTGTCTGGATTTTTTATTTACTGAGCCAAGCTGCACAGCAGAAACTAGTCTGCAATGATTGACTGATAGTTGACACTGGATCTCGTTCTCTGGCAACTCGGGGTAGTACTTTTGCAATACAAATAAATGCTGGCAAATTTTTTTCCACATTAAAAAAAAAATATATCCCTCGTACTAACGTTGCAGACTAGAGAAAGATGGGACTTGGACCCCTTGGGTCCATTTATTGCCCTGTGCAGCCCCGAGAAAATGGATTATTTGCCATCGTTGGACTCGAGTATTACCAGCCATAAAGTTGCTGCATCTCGAGCATAAATTTGTCCTGCTGTGAAGGAAGCTTTTATTACATTAAAGAAAAGGGAGTGGGAAAAAAAAAAAGAAAAAGGAATTTTAAAAAGCCAGCTTGCAAACAAACTGCTCCTGTTCAAAATGATCTGTCCCCTTTGCCGCCCCCTGCGCTTACCTTCTTTCCCTTTAGCGGGGAGATCCTTCATGTAATATTACATTGCTATTTCCAAATCCCCCTTTCAGACATGAAGAGAAACAAAGAGCAGCCCAAATAACCGCAACCCCGTGGAGCGCGGGGGGTGAGAGGTTAGCCCGAGTTTCCTGCGACTTCGTGCTGCAACACGTCGTTGAAGGGAAAGGTCGTGCTCTCGTGTGTTTTGTTTTAAATAATATTGACCCATTCATTCTCAACCTGCTTGTTCGTGAAATTATACAGGATTATAACTTTGCCATCGCCAGACAATTGAAACAAATCAAGATGAATTGCTGCTCGGCCCTCCCACCGGCTCACACCCCGGGCAGGCGAGGAGGGGCTGCCTAGAGAGTGGGCAGCCGCAGGATCCGGCGGGAATATCGAGACACGAAGAAATTCCGCAGGCGCGTAAAGTGGTGAGGGGCGCAGGGGACGGCAGGGAGGAAACTCTACGCGGTGAGGGCGAGCTTGCTCCTTGAGCAGCCTTTGCGCGCTCGTTGCGCGCCTTTGTGAGGTCGGGAGGAGCCGCCGAGGTAACCCGGGGGTGGGCGGACACGGCGGAGGGGGTTCCTTCCCCCCCAGCGGTTAGATGGGAAGAGGACCAGAGAAGAGAGGGACAGGGGAGAGGTCAGCGCCCTGAGCTTTCGCAGGAAGAAAATGCTTCCCCCACACGAAATCACGGTACTCTCCCGTGGGTCCACTTACAGCGTGGGCAAACCCCAACTTCCACTATTTCCCCCCTCATATTTTATTTTCTTTTAGCACCCCTTATTTTTATTTTCTTTCCCCCCTTTTTCTCTTTCTCATCACATTTTTGTTAGATTTTTTTTTTTTTTTGGTCTCTTATTTTGTTGTGAGGTTGGGGCTTTTAAAAATTATATTACTATTTTACGGGTCTTTCTGATTTCTTTTCCTCTGTGTGTTCTTGCCAGGGGGTCGGTGGAGAGAAAAAACCTCCGAGCTTGGGACGGGGGGAGGCGGGAGGCCCCCCCCCGCTTGTCCGGCCTCACCGCCTCCCCGACCCAACGCCTCTCCCTTCGGTTTTTCCGCACAGTGTCAGCACCTCACCCGGGTGAGTGCCAGGGGCTGCCAAAAATGCCCCCTTCCTCCTCCTTCTTCTCCTCCTCTTCCTCACTGGGCTGCGGGCGAAGGGTCTGAGGGTGACGGCGGCGAAGGGCTGGCAGCCCTGGAGCCCCCATCGGGGATCAGGGGAGCCGGAGAAACGAGAGAGCTTTTCTGCCCAAACCGTCTCGGCGGGACGGGCTTGGAAACCAGCGAGCGGATCGCTGCGGGTATCGGCACGGTATTTTACACGCTTTTTTCGGCTCTCGTTTCTTCTCGGTTGTTTTGGTTATTTATAGTCCTCTCTTATAAATATAAATATATATATACACATATTAAATGTCGGTATATACATATTTAGAATATGTGTGTGCGGGGAGAAATATTAGATATATAATACATAATATACTCATATATATTTAGAAGAATAATATATACCGATTCCGGACCAAAAAAAAAAAAAAAAAAAAAGGATCAAAGTTTTTCACTCACCTGGTTACGGGCTNTCTTTCTGATTTCTTTTCCTCTGTGTGTTCTTGCCAGGGGGTCGGTGGAGAGAAAAAACCTCCGAGCTTGGGACGGGGGGAGGCGGGAGGCCCCCCCCCGCTTGTCCGGCCTCACCGCCTCCCCGACCCAACGCCTCTCCCTTCGGTTTTTCCGCACAGTGTCAGCACCTCACCCGGGTGAGTGCCAGGGGCTGCCAAAAATGCCCCCTTCCTCCTCCTTCTTCTCCTCCTCTTCCTCACTGGGCTGCGGGCGAAGGGTCTGAGGGTGACGGCGGCGAAGGGCTGGCAGCCCTGGAGCCCCCATCGGGGATCAGGGGAGCCGGAGAAACGAGAGAGCTTTTCTGCCCAAACCGTCTCGGCGGGACGGGCTTGGAAACCAGCGAGCGGATCGCTGCGGGTATCGGCACGGTATTTTACACGCTTTTTTCGGCTCTCGTTTCTTCTCGGTTGTTTTGGTTATTTATAGTCCTCTCTTATAAATATAAATATATATATACACATATTAAATGTCGGTATATACATATTTAGAATATGTGTGTGCGGGGAGAAATATTAGATATATAATACATAATATACTCATATATATTTAGAAGAATAATATATACCGATTCCGGANCCTTTCCAGACAAAAAAAAAAAAAAAAAAAAAGGATCAGAGTTTTTCACTCTACTGTGTAATGGCTCAAACGATGAAAAATCAACGTGACCGCTCAGAGAGGACATAAATCACTCCGAGAGTAATCTGAATTTCTTTTTCTCCCCCTAGCTGAAGCCTTGAGGGTCATCATTTTTCTGCGCCACTTGACCAAAGATATAATGTTTTGATTAGGTCGTAAATCAAAATCTTGGGTCGTGTTGGGGTATTTTTTCTTTCTTTCTTTTTTTTTTTTTTTTCCTGGGGCTTTCCTTCTCCTTATCGGCGGCGGCAGTGTGAACCTGGAACAATGGAGGCCGCAAAGTGAAGGAGAAAAAGCCACAACGAAATGGGGAATTTGCAAAATATCTATTTGCAGAAGCGGGTGGGAGAGTGGTTAAGCAAGGGGCTCACAGCCCCTCTCACCCCCCTCGCCCCTCGGAAAGGCCGATTCAGGCAGCCTGCTGCGCAACCCCCCGCGCGGGGCGTGCGAGCGGGCAGCGCCGTCTGCCTCCCAATCCACATCCCAGTCCACATCCCAATCCACATCCCAATCCACACTCCTGCCGGCCCGCGCAGCCCCCACCACCCCCGATCGGAGCTGCGGCCGCGGAGCGGCGCTGGGAGCGCGCCCCTTCCAGCCGGGGCCGAGGGTCCCCAGGTTCCCTCTCCCCGCGCTGGCCCCGGGGCCGTGTCCCGGCACGGCTCCGTTCTTTTGTTTTCGGACGGTGCCTTCCGCACTTTGAACCCCGGCGGTGTGCGCGAGTCCCTGGCCGTCAGATCGGAGTGCCTCGCCTCGCAAAGGTCAAAATGACGCGCAGATATGGATGTATCTCCTTTTGGTTATTGTCTGTGCTTCCCGTTGTCCTCTCCTTGCTTTGTTTTTAGTACGTGCGCGCTCATCCGCGTGTGCCTTCCCAAACAAGCGAGATACCGATCTTTACATACCTGTACAGTTGTTTCTACCTATAAAATAAAAGAACTTTTTTTTTTCCTTAGGCATTCATTAGCATTTTTGGAGAGAAGTAACTTCCTTGGGAAAACAGTTGACATCTGAGCCCGGGGAAGGGTTTGTTGTTGAGGGTTTTTTTCTTAAATAAAGCCTCTTTTCGGGGACATTGTTTTTCTTTCAGTAATGCTCCGTTGTGGAGCGGGGGCGACGGCACTTACAGTTTGCAGCCCGCCTTTCCCTGCCGGCGCGGACGGGGTTGCGGAGGGTGTGCAAGTGGCGTGCGGGTGTTTCACATCCCGGCTGAAATCAAGGAGGGAGGACAAGGGACCGGCTCACGGCACTGGCGCTAACACGCTTTTCCGGGGCATATAATTTACCTTGCTAAATGCCTGCTTTGGTACGCGTATTACACATGTAGGTCTGGATATTAGGCACTCGATAGAGCGTAACAGTCAATAATCCAGAAACTTGGAAGGATTTACACCTTCGGAGCTCCATACAATGCCGGACTAATTGATTGCTAAATCTGAAGTTTTCTAAATGCGAACCCCTTTTGGAATTAATTTCTCCGGCCTCCTGCCTCTATTTCTAAGAGAGGAAGAGAGGGGAAGTAAAACAAACTCTAACTTGCACATTTTAAGCGGCGAGGGAGTATTTTTTGTTGCTTGGGGTGGTTTTTTTTTTTTGTTTTTGTTTTGAGTATTTTATTTTGTCGGAGGTTTTTAATGAAAAAAAAAATGCATTTGAGGCCGCTTTTCGGGACCTCAGCCCCACTTGTGCCAGGCAGATCCGCGGGACTGGAGCGGGCAGAACGGAGCCGGTGCTCCGCGCCCCCGCGCAGGGAGCCAGCCCTCTGGCGGTGCTCGACGAACGTCCCTCTGGGCGATATGTGACTTAGGGGGCGAGGGTGGCTTGCTTGGTCGCTTTCCCCCTTGCTGTGGCTGTGACCACCCCCAGCCTGCTCCGAAGCGCAGGGGGCAGCGCGGGTCGCTGCCGCCGCGGCGGAGCCAGGCGGGGCAGGGCAAACGCTGCCGCAGCCACAGAGGGATCCGGGCCGAGCCTGCCTTCTCGGAGGGCGGGCTGTGAGTGCGCGGGGGGGCCACCGGCCCGGCCCCGGCCCCCGACCTCGCTCGGCCGCCACCAGCCCGTGCCCGGCAGCTCTAAAGGCGCAGCCCGGCGGTGGCAACGGGCGAGCGGGGCCTCACGGTCCTCAGCCCCACGGGAGGGAGGCAGCGTGACCGAGGTGGGGACAGGTATCCTCCCGCGGCAGCGCCTCGGCAAGAGTCTGAGCCGGACCCCACGCGAGGAGCGGGCTGCTCAGCAGGCCCTGCGCGGCCGCGGCTCTACAGAGCCATATCCCCGGGAGTTTTGGGCGAGCGGCGCGATTTGCGCGGCTGGAGCCTCCCGTCGGGAGCGGGGCATGGACGCCGCTGATGGCCAACCCAAAACCAGGAGAAAAAAAAAAAAAAATGAAAAAAAAAAAAAGAAAAAAAAAAAAAAGCCACAAACTCCCCAGTAGCCCACCCGGGAGCAGGAGGCTGTGAGTGCCTCGCTCCGGCCGTGAGGAAGAGCTGAGCGCCCTTTGGAGTCAGCCCCCCTGCCCGGGCGGTGGGGAGCGGCGCTGAAAAAAGAGAGACGTGAGCCCTGTGTGTGTGCACAAGTGTGCAAAGAGTGCTCAAGAGTGTGGGAGAAACCCGGCCCCGGCCCAGTGTCCCCACCAAGCCGGAGTGCAGCGGGGAAGCGTCTCAGGTTCACTCCCGCGCACACATGCACACATACATGTGTAATACACACACTTGTATCTATTGCACACACACACGTATTTTACACAGATACACACAGACACACATACGCACACACATATAGAGAGCGCTGGGCTGCCTGTGCTCTGTAGCCGCCGCCCGCAGATGAGAGGGATGCTCCGGAGGCTTTGGCAGGGACTGGCCGTGCACAGACCTCATCGGTGAAACCCACACCTGATCGGAATGGGCGGGCGTGATCGCCTTCCAGTCTCCCCTGGCGTTTGACCTTTTTTTGAGGTTTATCCCCGCAGCTCCAGGGGCTGAGGGGCCGTGGCGAGGCCGGGCGCAGTGCGAGGCCGATGGCCACAGCTCCTTCCCCGGCCGCGGGCTTGCTCCCACCGCTAAGCCCGACCCGCGTTGAACATTAACCGGCTGGAGCGGCCCCGCGGTGTAACAGGCTATGTATAAAAATGAATCATCTCCCAGGTTGTAGTAAAACGTCCCGTAAAGTCCACCTATAAATCCTGGTATGCACTTAGTGCTCTTGGCTGCACGTCTTACCGTTGCTACGTAGTATTTGCCATTCCCTCCTCTCCCCCCTTTTCACTCCCCCGAAATCCCGCTGGCTGTCTGCGGTCCTAACCCTGGGTCCGCAAGCCCTGGGATGCAGTCTCTACCCGCCGTGAGGAGAGCTCTCGGGGGACCCCCGAGGGTCGCAACCGTCGGGGCGCTGGGGCCGCCTCGCTCCCTCCAAACTACGGCGAGGAGAAAAACAAGCGGGACAGGCCCGGCCCTTAACCCTCCAGGGCGGCAGAGG
>VZRO01005377.1:371286-398446 GCA_013397915.1 Daphoenositta chrysoptera
GCTCGCAGCTGTCCCTGCTGCTCCCGCCCTTCGAGTGGTCTGTGTCTCTGTGCCTGTGATAAGAAGAGCTACTCATACACTGCAGCAAGGCTCTATAAAACTCATCAAGGCTCCCCCCTGCTAATTCGTTATGTATTTTTCTCGAGATTAAAGGGAAAAGAGGAAGAATATCTAATCTGATTGGAGCACAGTACTGCATAGCCTCGGTGGGCAGACGCGGGCAAGGATCAATGAGCGCGTAGCCATCAATGCAGTCCACAGTTCAAGTCTGAGATTTACGCAATTGGAAAGGAACCCGAGGAACAAGCCCCCTGGCCTACTGGGTGTGTATGTGGAGAAATGGCAGCACTCGGGAAAACACGAGGGTGGAGCCGAGCTCATCACTTGATGTGTATATTTAGTGTGGTGGTAGACCCGCTGCCTCACGGGGGACTACTTCCATGCTGGAAGTTATTCACATGCCTGAGTGATTTGCTGGATTGCAGCCATATGTAAAGCAATAAATATAAGTGGCTACTTCTGTGCAAGTAAGAGATCCAGAGATCTCACAAGTAATTTTCCAGCAGATCCAGACCTCATACTTTTAAGATAAAAGTGAAGAGAACTCTTTTGTTTCATTCAATTAAAAAAACCCCAAACCTACCAACAACTAATGTCACTGGGACAATAAAAGCATAAAGGAGTATAAAGCCTTTCTTTTATGAAAAACCCTGATGGGCACTTTCAAGGCTGTATTATCTGGAGAGGAGCAGGAAATCTACAAGACTGTGATGATGTAGTTTTCAACCTTCCGAGCTACAAAATCTTGCATGTGCTTTGGTGGACTAAGGAATGAAGGAATTTCTTGCCAGGCTGGAGGACAATGTGTCAGTGTGAGTGGGTCCCGGCCTGTTTGGTGCTCCTTTGAAGTCAGCAGAGCCTGAGCAGGCAGTTATCAGTGCAAGGGCAGTTCCCAAGCAAGCAGAAACTCTCCCTATGAAGTTTGGGGTGGTTGAATTCCCATGATTTCTCCAGGGAAGGTCATGCATGCTTCCCACTCCTCAGCTGGGATGGGAAGAGCAGTGGAGGAGGTGGCTTTTCTGCCTTCTTTCTTCTATATGCAGAGCCAAAGTCTCTGGCATTTCTCAGTTTTTTAATTTATTTTTTTTTTCATGCAAAGCAAAACAGAGTTTGAGTAAAATAATAGTATCCAGCTTTTGGCAATGCTTCCTATAAATTCATGGCTTTAGCCTGGACTTTCTCATGGCCAGACTGTAAATTTTCACATTCTAACTCCCTGTGACAAATCTGTAGCCCCAGTCATTGTTATTTCCTTCAGCTTTCACATCCTTCTGGCAAAAACCTTCAACTCTGGCATTCTTTCCCCAAAACAGAAATTCCTACCACAAGGCCCATCACCCTGAGAACATTTTTTAATAAACACGTTTGGAAAATGAAAATAAGATACATAAAATATATGAATGCAAGAAACATCAAATGAAAACTTGGAAGGGGTTTCAAGTAGTGTTACAAATAGGAAATAGCTTTCCAGAGATAAAAATACTCCATGTGTTTTGTTAACACCAATAGGCAGCTGGGCTTTATTCTCATTGTTTATTTGGATGTTAAGGGACACCTTTGTCCTACTTGATGTACTTGTAACTGCTGGCTGAGCCAGGAGGTCAAAGACTTCAGCTTGTAATCAGTGGGTGACCGGCAACATCCCTGACAAATAATGTCGGCGTGACACGATCATGGCGACAGCCATTCTCACATGTCAACAACTATGGCTCAGTGAGTCCAAGTAAAGGACTTGGGGAGGGATGTTTCATAGCACAGGTCAATTTTTCAGTCCTGGACCATGCACCTGAGATGCTGTTTAAAACTTCACCCCCCGATGCAGAGCAGAAAAACTGGCTTCTGCTGACAGGGGTGGTTTTGGTTTATTTGGGTTTCGTTTTTTTTTCACAACAAAAAGGGATATTAATTACCTCTAAGAGTGGTCTCATTGCTCACTAAGTGACAGTTGTAGGTTCTCAGAAACTTAGGGGGTGTTTCCTTTGAATTATCTAGGGCACAGGACATGTTGCATTTTTCTGTCTTCTGAACAAAAAGGCTTCTGAAACTGGAGCACAGCTCTAACAATTCTTTCCATGACAATGGAGTACTTAATTCTTGTGATGGCCAGGCACTGCTATTTGAGACCACTTAAATTCCCTCTGGTAGAGCTGGCAATTCTGGGGACATAAATAACACAGCTTAGGCAGCCAGGCAAGCATTGTTTACGTGGAAATATTATGGGCCTGCGCTGGTCAGTGTAGTGTTTTCCTCCTTGTGCTGGAAGGAGCAGAAGTTGTGACATGCTTCTCGATCCAATGGGGCATGCATGCATATACATAAATCCCATTGGCTTCTGATGGCATTTGAACAGGATGAGTACGACTCGACTCATTGAGCTGGAAGACAGCAGGAATGGAGCATGTGCCCACAGAACAGGCTGAACCAGGACCAGGCTCCAAGGCTGGAGAGGAAGGACTGGGAACAGTTTCCCTTTTTATGGCCTTAGACAGGCTCATTTAATCTTACATGGCTGGGCAAGGAGAATAACTGGAGGTTCTACAGTGCCTAGAATAAAAAAATTCCCAACTAGAAAATAGTTAATTTGGAACCAGGGTGTGTTTCACGTTTAGGGAAATAGATGAATTAAAATTGGAGAAAACCCTCTAAAGGAGTTCTGCAAAGGCTTTTCATGAGGAAAGGAAGAGCCCATACAGCCCGGGCTATGAAGACCGTGCTGACCCTGTGTGGAGGTTGCAGGCATGAGCAGACACCATGTTAGTAAGAAATGCTTGTTAGAAACACATTGCATTAAAATGTGTTTCCCATAAAGTGATTTCCTTATTTCTCTCCTCTGGCTGGACAAATGAAACCAAAGAATGAATAAGAAGAAAAGATGAAACAGCTTGAGAAGAAGAAAATACATCTTATTTCTGGTTCCTGTGAGATGTCCTGTGCAGTGATTGTCTCAAGAAGAAACCTCCATCAAATACAATGCCACTGAAACCAATGTGCTGTCATATTAAGAAAAATCTGTATACTCTCTAGATCAGCTCAGGGGTGGTATATTACAAGAATGATAATTTTGAATCTAATTATTTGGTGATGTAACCCAAGCAATTTTGTTTTACTGATTTATTTTAGTGGCACATTTTCACTTTCTTAAAATAAATCTCATCGAAATAAGCCTGCAGAGGGAAAATGGGACAGCAAAATTGGTAGTCCTAGTGTAGATTCTATAAAGGTAATGAAGATACTCATAATTTATTCTTTGTTATTCTTCACAGCCTCTTATTAATTTCACTGCAAAATTTAGTTTACATGTATATACCAGCAGAGCATGTGGAGTGTTGTGGGCAGAATGCCCATCCTGACTATCCCAGAGGATTAGGAATGTCAGGCTGTTACAAAGAAAAAAGCAGAGCCTAGAACAGCCCTCAAGAAGTAATGCTCCAGTCCTGTCCTGCCTTTTTTTCCATTGGAGGGAACTGCAGGGTACTTAAGAAGGTACTGCTCGAGGAGTTCTTCTCAGCGTACTGAAGTCTCCCAGAGGTACAAAGAAAAGCCTCCCTCTGTCCATTATGAGATGTGTGATTTGAGGCTAGAAATATGGACTTCAGCCAAATGAGTGAAAAGTATAAAATTGCAAAAAAGCAGCTCTTGATATCTTGGTAAGAAACTCAAGACAGGATCTGACACTCGTCTCCACATAATGCTCTAGTCCAACACTGCTGAACTCCTAAAGGCAGGATATTAGATATGCAATCCTGGCTCCATGGCCTCTGTGATTAAACTGCTGCCATGCAATCTGGTGTAGTGACTTGGGTTGGACACACTTGCAGTACTCCAAGGGGCTCTTGATGTTTTAGACTGTAGCCAAGAGTCCGCGACAGTTGCTCTTGACTGGAGGCATGGTAGTAACCACACTTTCAGCTTCTTCCCACTCTCCCATATTCCCCTGTGAAGGGTTTATGGATGGGATGTGTCCTTCCTCTGGAAGTGAACCCTTCCTACCAAGTCCCTCTGTGAGCAAATAGTAAAACCCCAAGGGAGCTGGGGGCTGAGTCAAGTTTGGGCCCCCAGCACCAAGAGGGTGAGACAATTGCTGGATACTATGCACTATCTTCTGCCTTTAGCAAAAAGGGTCAGACAGACACACCGTGTCTCCTGGACCCTTCTTCACGGAGGGCCCTTGGCCATGGTGTTATGGGCCCATCCTAAAATTTGTCATGTTCTGAAGCTGAACCTAGCCAACTAGGTTGCAAATAGGTTGTACATATGCTGAACTCAGTGACACCAGCACTAGTTCACATTTCAGGTACATGGACAAGGTAAAGCCACTAAGATGGTGTTTAAACTGGAGCATCTGGGATGCTTCAAGACCTTCAGATCCAAGTGCATATCCTGGTCATCTAGATTGGTGTGATGCTTTAAACAGTCAAAAACATGTTGAATAATCTTATGGATTCAACCACAGGGAGGAAAGCAGGCATGCAAGCAAGCTTAGAGGGAATTACAGTGTGTTCTCATCAGGTTCTTGGTGTGTGCCAAAGGAGATGGGTACCCAGAAGGTCCCGTGTAGTTCATATGCCACGCAGACATTCTTTTTCAGCTGCCCTTGGAGCAACAATTGGTAACTAGAGCAACAATTGTCTCCCGTATGGTGTAAAGATAAAAGTGCCTTGGTGTTTGTGAAATGCTCAGTTAACTTGGTAAGGAAGAGTATTTCAGCATATGGACAATAAATTAAATCCCTAATTTCTATATAGAAATGGGTACTTCCTATGCATAACGCACACTTTAATTTTTGTGTTGTTTTTATTTTTTTATTACTTTTTATGTTTGTTGTTGTTGTTGTTATTGTTATTAGTCTTTAATTCAGAAGATTAGTGTTCCAACTCCATACCTTTTATTCTGGTGAAAAACATAATCTTCATAAAATTGTCTGGAGACAAAGTGGCTTGTTTGCCTATAAACTGGAAATTGGCTATCTTCACTAAGGAACCACAAAACGTTTCAATCAAAAAGACATGTATAGCTACAGGAAAAACTGATTCAGAATGAAGCAGCCACCTCACTGTGATATTGTTAAGGAAAGACTTTAATAGGCTGGGACAGATTTATAATAATTAGTACAACTAGCTCATTAGCTGATACAAGGCATCTACAGCATATTGCATGTCTCTCTGTGAAATTGTAGACAAGTGTGAGCTGATTACATGTAAGTAGCGGGGTGAAGCAGGACGTTTGGTCCAAATACATGTAAATAGAGTACCTAATAGTTTAGGTACTATGCCACGAGTGATTTATACCTCTCTACTTTGTCAAATCAAGTTGACCAAGTCAGACCTTTTCATTTGGTCTTCCCAGAGAAAAGAGCACAGCATTTTAGGGTCTTGTCTCCAGAAAAAGTGCCATGGTGGTAGAGATGCCAACTTTTCGTTTTCCTAGTGGGTGGTCTGCTGCAAAATTCCCAAAAGGCAAAGTATCTAGAGCTAGACAGGGCCTCCTTTAAGCTAAAGTGTTTAAGAGATTTTTTATGTGTAATTTAAGATGTTTGCTGAGAAATAGAGACTCTGATTTAACTATTTGCAGCTTATGATTTTTCCATTAGAAAATCTTAAGGAACCATCAGCACATTCCATATTTGACTGACCACAAAATCACAATTTTTTCCCTCAAATCTATTGCCCCACAGCAGTGTTCTTTGTTCTTCTCCTTTCTCATTATGCTTGTGCTTATTTGGAAATTGTCGGAGAAGACATTCAGCTGCTGTCATTCACGCTAAGCAATATGAGCCTCTAAAAGTATTGCCACTAGCCTCTTTTGGGGCAATTTGCAAAACAAGGATGTCATCTGGAAGTCTGAGTGGACTGACATCCCTGCTTAATATTTAACACCATTCCCCCAAACACACAAAAGTTTTACTCACTCCTTTCTGTGCAGAGCCCTTTCTCTAACAGCCTGGAAGAATAAATGAAGCGAAGGCGAGCAGCAGTCAGCATTCTTGCACACATAAACTTCCGAATCATCCCAAAGATGTTGCAGCTGCATTGCAATAGGCAACTACATCTAATTGTCTCCCTTATTTAAGTACTATATTTTTTGTAGGAAATATATAACTTTTGTTTGACAGTGCAACAGGGTGGTCCTCTTTAAGTAGCCAAAAGGACCTGGAGCCAGTTTTCACTCCTGCTCACCCCAGTAAGCTCTTTTTAAGGAAGTAGACGTGTGAAGGAACAGCAGACAAGATAGAGACTGGAGCCAGATGTTCCTCTGAGAGCTGCCTCCTGACTGGGATACAAACCCAGCTGTTTACTGACTCAGGGGGAATCCAGGCAGAAAGCTCTGGGATTTGCCACATGTGTGTGTACGAGAGAAAGGCACAGGCTGCACTCCCCTGTGCTTACTTTTCCCAGCTTGCAGATGGAGGAGGAAAGTGTCTGCTTGGCTGGGAAAAGGATGCTGTCAGGATGATGAGCCTGTGCCATACAAACCTTTTGGGAGAAAGCCTCAGCTTCCCAAATTGTGCAGATGAGTTAGGCAGGCACATTTCTCTTGGGACCCGTGTTAAGAAATCCTGTTCTGTGAAGTGAACTGCTGCCTTAGATAGTCTGGGCATTTGTCTAATTTATGGGAAGAATGATGAGGAAATGGCTCTACTGTGGATGTGCTGCAGGCTGACAACTTGCACCTAGCTTGTGAAATATATCAGATATTTCTGGACAAATTTACAAACAGCTCCTAGTTAGGATAATAAGCTGCTCTGCCAAAGTCAACATAGGCTGTAGCACATATTACATCACCACCAAAAAATACCTTCCATCCAAAAATTATGGTTCAACCCCAGAAAACCTTTCCACTCCAAACAGGGTTTAACGCCATTGTTTCTGGGGGAAAACAGAGCTTCCCTGCACTACTGGTCTATCAGTCAAAGTCTCTAACCAAAAGTCTGGTGGGATGCAACTCCATAGGCTGTACAGATGCTTGCCTGGAGATGTCTATAGATAATAAGCCATGAAAAAATGAAGAAAAGTCTGTTTAGGGTGATTTTAATTGTATACTTTTTTCAGTGTACAGGTGTTACACATGTAAATTAAGTTATGTGAGGCTCTTGGTTATTAATTCTGGAGAGGTGCACCATTGCCCAGGTGAAGAAGGCTTCTGTACTCTGTATCTGTTCTTATTCACAGTGTGTTTCATTATGAGACGGTGCCAGTGACAATTATCCACACTGGAAAAAGTAGGGCAGGCTGTGGCTTTTTGCTGCCAAGCAGTCATGTCATTCAGCTGCCTCTAAATTACCTCCTCAGGCACAGAGGTCTTGGTAGGCTGTGAACCACCTGGGTTATTTGTCCTCTGCTGCTCCACGCTGCATGTACAGGTTAAAGGGAGAGAGCTTTGCAGACTTTGGTCTGCGTGGCTCAGCATGGCTGTGTTGCCTGTGAGCCCTGGAGCTGGCCATCACCGGAGGTACCCAGCCCCTGGGACAATACACACTGCCAGCCCAGGGCTGTCAGCATGGGTGGCTGAGGTCCAGCACTGCAGCCAGAGCCTTGGCAGCTCTGCAAGCTCACTTTCACTCACGGCCAGGATTAGGAGCACCTCTCATCCTCCTTGATAAAACCCAGCATGGGAGTAGATTTGACCTGCTCCTAAGCCAAGTGCAGCTCAGCAGCCACAGCTGGGCCAGCTCTGCTTCTTGCTGCTGCACCTCACATCTTCATGGTTTTGAGGCTTGCATCCAAAAA
This sequence comes from Daphoenositta chrysoptera, assembly GCA_013397915.1. NCBI lineage: Eukaryota > Metazoa > Chordata > Aves > Passeriformes > Daphoenositta > Daphoenositta chrysoptera. The sequence goes on from VZRO01005377.1 coordinate 379,074, forward strand.
CTTTGACCATAAAGTGGCAGCATTGGTGATGCTGTGTCACCACTTCAGCTTCTAGATATGAAGAGCAGCAGAACTGAAGTAGTGGAGAAGGAGGGATCGCTGCTTCTCCGACTGTACTGACATTCCCTCTGGAAAAATACCTTATTAGTATTTTATGCTAGTGCTTTTAATTGGTAGTTACTTGCTGTCTTTGTAATATAATAATCCCAAAGAAGATGGGTCCACATTCAGCTAAGCCCTGCTAGCTAGCACAAGGTGAGAAATTCCCTGCTCAGAAAGGCTGCCATTTCAATAGATAAGGCAAATTGTAGGAGGAGAAACAGAGCTAGAGGAAAGTGAAAAGACTGCTCAAGGTCACATGGCAGATCAGTGGCAGATCAACAAAACAGTCTGGTTGTCTGAAGTGCTAGTCTACCACGCTGGGAAATCTTTAGAGAAAGGCCTCTAATAGCTGTAGCTATCCTCATGCCTGTAGTGTCCCTCTGCAGGTGATATAACTCAAATTCTGACATCCCAGAAGTAAGAATTCCATACTTCATGCACTTAAAATATGATCCCCCAATGTGGGTAATTTGAAAGTGAAATAGTTTGTTGCATCAGTCATTTATTTTTGAAAACTAAATCTTGTAAAGTGTAGGTGAACTGAAGTCTGTTTTTTTCTGTGCTGAGAGGAACATGCTGGTGACCATAATCTTGCCCAAAATATAGGATAAGGAACTCTTTGTCCTTCTCCCCCATGTGCTATTTTGAGTTGGCATGTGTTTACAGAGATAACATTTGATGTCATAGTTGCCACATTTGACAGAGAAAAGCCTGAGAGAACCATTAACTATAGGACGAGTCAGCAATCTAAGGCATCTTTGTCCTTTGCTAAATGATTAGCTCAAAGCAATGCTCCGTCTGAAGTTTCCAGCCCAAGAAAACCCCACAAACAAACATTCTAATAGCTATTATAAAGAATCCTTTATACATAACAGAATTTTACAACTGTGCAAAATCAACTCATCTTTATTGCCCACTAGAAAAAAAAACAACTTATTTGTATTCATTTCTTAATGTATTACAGCAATGGTAACTACAGATTTGAAAGCATCAGTGAAAGACAGAATAGAAACTAGAGACAAACAGGGGTCAGGATGCCAGATGTCTGTTTCTGCTCTACCACTTGGTTGCTTTGTAACCCTGGGTATGTTGCTTAAGCTCCCCACCTCAATGCATGCAAAAGGCAACAATGATTTCTCATTCACAGAAAGATTCTACTTCTTTTGGCATAGATTCAGACTCCTGACCTTTCCAGGGATCTCCTTGTCAAGGTTCTGAGAGAAGTTCTTTTCTCCCCAATGAGCTGTGAATCTTACGGGACCATGATCAGTAGACTAGATGTTGCCACCAAAAAGAAGTGTTGCCTGGAAACTGCATTCCTAGGATACTGCTGGTTGTAGCTGCTTTGAAGACCCTTGAGGGAGATGATGTTGCTGGTCCATTATGAAGACCCAGACCAGACTTTATTCTCTTAGATACCTTCAAGCCATCAGAGGAACCACTGATATTTTTGCCTGCATCTCATTGGGTTTCTTGCAGCCATAGCTGCAAGGGAAAGATGGGAATAGCAGAGGAACAGCTTAATTTGCCTCTGTAGGGGAGAGGAAGAGCACAGAGGAGGTTGTTTGGAAAATGGGATCTAAGCAGCTGGGGGAAGATCCCATTATGAAGCATATTTAAATTCACTGCTAATGCGTTAAGAAAAGTGAGATAATTTTTAACACACTACTTGTGAAATGTGTTCCTTGAGGAAGTGCTTTAGCAAAAGGTGTGACACAGATGCCTGTATTAGTAAATGCTGTTATGGGGAAATATGGCACTACATTGCATCCATTAGAATGTAAAGTTGCCTCATGTAAATGACTATTCCAGGAACTTAAAATTTTTCCACACTTTCCTTCATACTGTATACATCCATGATGTTTGTCTATCTTTGGTTGCTGATTTATATATCTTTTGGTTAAAGATTCAGCACAAATGGCTCCCCCAGTGTTTCCAGGGATAATGAAATTAATCTATCATTTGGCTCATTTTCCAAAGAGAGAAAACCACTCTCATCCTGCTGCAAAGCAATGGCTTGTACATGCTTAGGAGCAGGGATGTTAATTTGCTGAAAAGGTTTTTCTGGTGTGAGGAACATGTTCTTTCTTTTCCTAAATATTATCAGCCAAATTTCTGAAGCTCTAGTTTGGATGTACTCTAGAAAGACTTCTTACAGCTGGGCAGCTGAATTATCTGAAGCTTACACGTGTGGTACTCCCCCAGCTTGCATCAAATTGTGGCTGCTGTAGGAAACAGGCATGGATGTGTTACAAAGCCAAGCTGCTGCAGTACATCCCAGCCAGCTCCCTGCACTGATGGCAAGACACTGATGGCTGCTGCTTGCTTCACTTCTTGGAACCACCCAGGCATCTGTCAAACAGACCCGCAGGCTGTCCTTCTGAACCCCAGCTATCCAGCCCAGGCTCCACTGGGCTGGGCAGACTTTTCCTTGGCCAGCTTGGAAGATCTTAAAGAGAGTTTGTGGTCAAGTGACAGCTGGAATGACCACTTTTCAAAAAGCAGAACTTGACAAAAGAATTAAATTATCCAGGCCAGGCTAAAATTTAGGGAGGGCTGAGCACTTTCTCTGTAGAGATGGTGGGGAACTAAACATTGTTTGAATCAGAACACTCACAGCCAGAGACCATGAGAGACAACACAGAAAAAAGCACTGTGGCATTAGGAAGAACTGTGATGGGTTGTATCCACTCTGGAGTTTGTAAGTGTGAGTAGTGGGCTATCAGTGTGGATAAGGAAGGCAGCAATAGTGATTTTGGTCAGAGCAGAACTTCCATCATCATGGTGAAGAGCATGCTGGGGAAAGAGCTCAGCCTGCGTGGGCTCTGCTGCCTGTGTCACCTCTGCCACTGCCATGCAAATCCAGGTGGCTGCTGTTTTCACCCCAGAAGGGCTCAGGGCTGAGATGGCAGCAGCTGTAGTCAGAGAGGAAGCGGGACTGTCACTATCAGTTGGTCTGGGAATGACATGCTTCCATCCCCACGATTTTGCTCACAGGAACCCACTTCCAGCCCAGCCCATTTTCTCTTCCCTCTGTGTGGCAAACTGGGCCTCCTGTCTTTCTCTTCTTACCCCAGGAGAAGAAAACAGGGTTTGCTACACAGGTAAGAAGGGCACACAGAAAAGGAGGCTATCAAAAGTGTTTGCCCTAAGGTAACACCAAACAACACAATTTTCTGCAAAATCCTTCTTCAAACCCTATTTCATCCAGTGAAAACATTTGCTAGACATGTTACTGGTGAATAATGCCAATGGAATTTGTACCATGTAATGGCGAGTACCTGAAGAATACAATGTAACCTCTCTGGTATCCCAATTCTGTGGAAAATTCTTGACTTTACCCTCTCTGTGCTTACTTCACCATGATAAAACCGAAGACAATATTCTTCCTCTTTGTCTTGCCCAGGAAAATTTTATTTGCCCTCTAAGCTCAGGAAAACAGAGACAGGAACAAAAGAAAAAGAAGGAAAATCAAAAAAGGCAAAGAGAATTAGATTGGTTTTTTTTCCTTAAAAACTTTGAACATTTTAAAACCCAAACATTTTTCACAAAAAAAAAGCTCACATCTGTTATTTATAAAATTCCATTTTAATGTGATTTTTTTTTTACTGGCTCCCAGTCAGATGACAAAAATGCAAATCAGATAGAAGAATTACATGTTGTACCAGTAAGTGCTAGAGTCCCTGAAAGAATATAGCAGCGATTACCTTTTTTCTAAAGATTTGGAAGGGAGGTATGATTGGAAGAGGGATAGAGAGAACAAAAGTAGCTTGAGAACAAAGAGAAGAGTGATTAATAGAATACAACCCTCTTTATCTTCCTTGTTTCGAGATACCAAAAATATTCAGGTGAGTAAGGAAAATGGCAAGTACACGTTACATCCCTGATGAGAGCCTCAGTCAAATGAAACAAACTTGCAGATAAATACATTTTCTTCTTCAGATTAATATATTCAAAAAGACACAAGCTTGTCAGCTTGGGCACTAGACTTATTTTTAAACATTTATCTAGTCAGCATGCCAAGCTCCTTGATATGCTCACAAGCAAAATTCTTAAGCCCAGTGCTTTTTAGCTGCAGAACAGCACTGCTGCCTTCCTTGGGAAGCGCATTATTTCGGCTGTGTCTGCACACAGAAGCTGTGTCTCTTCCACGACTCGGGCATAAGAGCACAAACACAGCCATTCCCCTCTGCCCCATATTGTGACTGCCATTATACCAGCATAAAGACCCCATACCGATGTTGTTATTCTTCACCAGGAAAAGGAATGAATTGCAAGCACCTTCCTGCCACTGTAAGTGCATTGATACCAGGAGCTATAGATGAAGTTAAAAGACCCCCCTTGTGCTTCCCCCTCACCAGGTCTCTCACACAGCCGACACAGTTACACTTGTACAAAATCTAGCTATAGAGCAGGCTTTCACGGACCAGGAGTCTTTACCCTTTTTTAATCCACTTAGACTAACAGCAGTGTACCGTTAATTCACATGGCAAAGGGCAAAGGGCTTTTTGCAAAGAACAACTTTTCCTTGTAGCAAAAATAGATGAACCCACTTTCCTCCAAAGAATTGATTACTGGATGCCTTTGTGGATTTTATACAGCAATCTACTCATGTGAACTAGGTGTAGTTTGGTGGATGCAGAGGCTTAATCCCCCCTTCCTCCAACCAAATGTGGGAAAGGAAGAAATTTGTGCTTAAGTTGAGGATTGCAAAAAATGCAACATCTCTATTTGTTTATTTTTTTACATATAACATGTCTGGCTTTACATGTAATACCAAACATTTTAAAATAATAGCAACACAGAGCCCTCTGCAGTTTTCCTAAAATGCCTGTAATACTAAGAATCTCAATCTCTACTAATCTGGCAACACATTTTAATGGGAAACAAATAAAATCAATAATTTGTTATGTTAAGAGCTAACTCAGTCCTGTTAACACTGCTGCTAGTCCAAAGGAGCCTTGGTCCATAAACCTGTTTCTTGTGAAATGGACAACTAAATACTATGGTTTTATCAAATATTAAAGGATTATGTACACTTTAGTGCACTTTACATGCATACTTGTTTAGATTGGGTTTTAGACCACTAAAGGATTTTCAATAATAGAAATCAAGCATTCCAAAATCCAAACTATTGCTGCTGCCTCAGTTGAGCTGTTGCTAAAGGAATTTTTAGATATTACATGGTCTCCTATGTGCTACTTGCCATTCAATTACACCAGTACTATCTGACCCAATGCAATAAAGATAGGTGCTGCAATAATTCTAAGAGAACAGAAACACACATACACACACATATATATACACACGTACACACACATTGGCAGGTGCCACCAGAAATGATTGCAAGCTGGAAGGCAGGCATGTGAAAGCAATTTGTACCCATGTTTGTTTAATATTTTAAAATCTCCTTTAAGTATTCAGAATTTTCTTTCTGGAAATTTTCTTGGAGCAGTGGGAGATCCCTCAGCAATTAAATGAACATGCAAATATTTTGAAATTTCTAACACTAGGTATACATATAAAAGCTCAGTGATATTCACATAGTTAAGGTTTGATTTGTGCTTCAGTGCTTTGCTGAAAGAACCAAGCAGATTTTTTGCCTGCTCTCTTAGCAAAGGAGTTACATCAATGTTAACAAAAAGACTTTCTGTATGAACTGGTTATTAGTCATGTTCTGTTGGTCTGTCAGATTTTGCTTCCTCCTTGCCTGACAGCACATCTACTAAATCTCTACTCACCTGTAGACTAAAGCAAGTAGAATAAACCAGGACTGGGGTTTTTTTTATATAAAGTATTACCAGAAAATTTCAGTTTGCAACAAAAAATTCCCAACCTTGTGGATTAGTAGAGATTAAAACTATAGAAAGTTATTTTCTTCCACTATTCAATCACTTTTGAAGGTATCCTTAAATCTGCACTCACTTGCACTTACCATTCTTTTAAAATTTTCCACTGAAAATTGAGATTTGATTTTCTCAACAGTAAAATGTTAGCAGCAGTAGAAGCGAAGCTTTTCTTGCAGGTCATGATAGAGATGAAAATTGCACAGCCCTCCTTTTCCTCTCCCCTACCTTGGGGTCAGTTTCTTACCCTGTGATAAATAGCACCTACATCTAGGTGGATCCTGAGGTATCGCCAGCACGGCTTCCTTAAGCATAACATTGTGCTCTCTGTACCAGCACGCGGCCGGAGCCTGGGGGAGCGCAGAACACATACCTCCATCCAGCCTCCCAAAATGCAGTGAGGGTATGGGTGTAAGTCACCCTTTGTGTGTGTCAGATCTGGAAAGTAACAACTGATTTTTGTTTCAATAAGACACAGAGCCAACACCATCTCCAACTAACTGTGATGCTTGTAATTTCTACTCACAACAATAATTTTGGTCTAATACATCTGGGAAGTGGCAGTGATGTTATTTCACTTACTAACACACAGAACTTTTCAGCTCTCATCCAGCAAATTGCATCACACAGTTGGTGCTCCATAGAAAGAAGGCTCCTCTTCAGTGGACCAGATGGCAAGTTTAGGGCTTTTAAAGGCTGTATCCAAAACCCACCAGAGCAAACAGATTTGGTGATCTTGCATACAGAGACTGCTGAGCACATGAAACAAAAACCCAGCTTCTGCTCACACAGATGCACGAGCTGATCATTTGGGCTTTGTGAGGAGGGATTAAATGCCGATGGCTGTGTCTTGCCTGTGGGACAGCGGTGCTCCATATTACCACACCTCAGGGAGGTGTCGCTCTGGCTCCCTGCTAGTCCACAGACCCCCTTTCCTCCCTCCAGACTGGGCAGGGGGCAAAGCAGAGGGATCACATTCCCACATTTCACCCCAACACAGAGTCAAGAAGTAGCTGAGCCAGACAGCAGGACCCAGGAGCTAAGCAGTACTCAGGGTCAGACTGCATAAACACAGTCAGTATTAAATCCGTATTATTTGCTTTCGCTGCAGTGCCTTGGGTCTCTGAGAACCTTACTGTGCCAGGCACTGTATGAGTCCAGAACAAACTTACCCCAATATAGAACTTGAATAAGGACAGTATTGAACCGTGACAGATTTAGAACACAGCCTTTAAAGATATCATTAAAAATGTTTTAAATGCCTGGTTTTTTGGAACAACCATACCCCACTCCTTTAGAGAGGAGATCTTATCAGGCACTAAATAAATGTTTACAGAAAGGTGTTTATGACTCAATATTAAATAATAGTTTCAGATGGAAATATTGACAGAGCCTGAGTGCTAGCAATGCTTTTCAGAATCTTGATGCATCTGGGAATTTATTTCCTTTTACAGCCTATGATAAGAAAAGGGAATAGCTTATCCATGTTTTAAAATCTCACATCAAGGGCCAACCAAAATGATCTGTAATCCCTGAAAACAGGAATTTCTACTGGAAACAGGAACAGTACCTCCACTGTAGATGTTTCAGCAGGAAAAACATTATAAAAATTATATCCATATGTTGCATAAAATCCTTTTTCTGTTTACAACTCATTGTTTCAGAAACTGGGATTTTTAACTATCACTGTCTTTTCATTTCTCTACTCCCCGTGTTTGTCTTTGTATCTTAAAATGTGTATTTGCTTGAGAAAAGTCTTCTTAATTTTGACCCACTGGTGGCACAGTTAAGCACTGAGCTAATATTGACTAATATTTCAAAATAAATTGCTCCCTCTAGTGAGATCACAGCAGTACTGATGTCTAGCAGATGTGCCTGAAAACTGCTTGAATGTGTTCCTCTGTACCACTCGATTAAGTAGCTGGGTCATTATAGACTTGATTCTGTGCTCCTTACACAAAACTCCAGATGATCTCAAGAGGAGACGTGCCTGAACAAGGAGTGCATGATAAGGCCTTCTGCATTTAAGATAATATTGTTTACAAAGGCTTATACCTCCTACACCATTAAAATCTTCCCTTAAACAACGCGCCAATTAACTAGCAGACCTTTCGAGAAGCACACTAGCTTGCAGAATGCTAAAGCCTTTGCTATGAATAAGTTTCATACAAACAATACTGTTATCACCATCTCCTTCATTTCTTTCAGCTCCAAGTTGCTAGAAGAAAAAAAAATCATCCAATTTAAGGTAGACCTAGCTCCAAACGTGAGCTGAATGCTTCAACGTGCTCCCCTCCATCCTGCAACTTTTAAAGTAAAAAAGAAGCATTAATATGACATATTTTGTGGCATCTTCAAAAGTCTGCTGAGAAAAAAAGACATTTGAAGGAAACAGTATTAGCATTCTTTTTATCCCCCTAGAAGGGGTAGAGACTGTTGGCATGATAGTATCAGACGTAAAGCATTTCATAAGGAAAAGGGTGCTCTTTCTCGTTTTGATAAATACTCAGTAAACACTTGGGAATAAGTCCCAGAGAGGCCAGGGCCAGGATGCTGGGATACTTCTCTGCTAATTTGTGGGAGATATTCATTAGCAGCATTATCCCGAAGCTGGCTGTGCAGCCGCCACGAGTGCTGCAGACACCAGCTCTCTCTCTGAGCATCCATGCCACATGCTCTAGGGAGGCCATCCCTGAGGAGGGCTCGGCCGAAGCGGTGTCCCCTCCCCGGACATTTGGACAGCAGCTCCCATGCTGGCATGGAAACCCATGCTGGCAGGGAACGGGAAAACCGGGAGCTGGAAAACCAGGAACCGGTGTCTTGTTCTGAGCCATCCTGCTCTCTTCTGCCTGCTGGCAGGCCCGGGCCCGCTGTGGCAGAGGCCCGTGCTGCCAGAGTGGCTCTGGGGGGCTCTCGGCAGAGGGTGCCCACCAGCACGGCCGGCGCGGTGCCGAGCGCGGCAGCGCTATGAAGCCCTGCTGGCTGCTGCAGGGTGATTTCATTAGCGGTACAGCCTGATTTCATTAGCGGGATGATTGGATTAGCGCCCGATGAGTGGCTGTAAGGAGAACAGCCGGCGACCCGCCCCTGGCCTGCCGGGTGCAGCGGCGGTGTGGGGGGCTCGACCTGCGCAAAGTTCGGCTGCTGCCCAGCCTCCTGCAGGGGGACTGTGCGCTGCACATCACGCAGGATGGTGGCAGGGCTTTTCCTTCTCCCTCCCGTGGCCCTGCCTGCTACGTGGAGACACAAACACTTGGGAAGCTCATGGACCCCTAAGTGAGATCTATCTCCCTTCACGATGGTGACCTTGGGAGACCCAGGAACGGGAGGTGAAGCCAGAGCCACCCCAGGTGCTGAAGGGATGCAGCTGCAGGCGATGCCAGGCCACAGAACCCCACTCAGCTATGGCCCAGAGCCCAGTGGTAGGGCCAAGCATCCACCTGCACTCTCAGGAGAGGCTTTAAGCGTCAGAACAGTGAACCAGCAGCTCGACTGGTGTGAGATGAGTGTCTGCAAGGGGCCTCAGCCCCCTCAGACTGCATAAGAGCAAGGCCACCCCATCGGAGGAGGTAGGTGTGAGGAGAGGCAGCAGACATGCCTGAATACCAGGACGTGATGTTCCAAACCTTTGTGCACACCAGGGCGAGCACTGCCCCACCACTGGGTGCAACCTTTTGTTCTCCATAGCCCATGGGAAGCCAGCCATGTGAGGGAGCCCATCCCTCTGGCACCTTCTCCTTCCAGCCTGCCTACCCGAGGGAGAGGGGCTGCACCGCCTGTGCCAGGTACTGTCCTGTGGTGCGGAGAGGACAGCCTGGTGCCTTGCTGCTGTCCCACCTGGGACAACATTCCTGAACTCTCCCTCCCTCTCCAGCCTCCCTTTGTAATGCTGCAGAAGTGTTGCTGAAATGCTGAGGATACAGACAGTATCATGACTCTGAGCCTGGGTTCATCTTCTATAAGCAAAGCTTGACTGGCCAGAACAATTCTCCAGAGGTCTGGGCTGAGCCCTATCTTCAGGAGAGCAGCCACCACAGACAGTGGTAGATGAGTCCTCCTGCAAATGAAGAAATGACTTAAAGGCAGGTGCTCAGACTTCTTAAACAAATATTTCCTAACCTCTTTTCAGTGAGGAATAAAAGAGCATATAACTTCCCAAAGCAATGGATTAAAAAAAATAAACATAAGCCTGTTTTGGAAATGCTAAGGGCATTGTTGTGGGCTACTGGCAGGACTGTGCGGGGACTGTGCCTCTGGGGGGAACTGGCTTTGCCATTCCCTGCCACACCTCAAGCAGCCAGAGCTTGTTTGGGTCCTGCCATGACCCCTCAGCATTTTGCCGAGCACAGGCACCCCACATGATCACAGGCAGGTTCCTGTTTCCACAATCCCTCAAAGCCCAAGTGTGTGTTCTTGTATGTGTTCAAAAAGGTCAAGTTTGCAAGAAGATGAAATGTTTTCTTAATGTCTCAGTTGCTATTGGTGAAAAAAGCTAAAAAATACCTAGTCATAATGATGTTAGGGAGTTTTTGGGCATTTATGATTGCAAATTACATGTGACTGGTTTTGCTAGGAAGCTTTTTATTTAGTTGCAAACAACTGCTTGAGGTAAAACAGCCATCATGCCAGAATACAGCACTTTCTGTATACAGATGTGTGTGCAAGCTCATTGTGACTGTTTTGAGTTCTGAGTATTTGGCCGTCATGGCAGTGCCCGCTGCTTTTTGAAACATAACGTGCATTTTCAGGATTTTCTAATGATGAGTGGCGTTCCTCAGAAGTTGGTATTGGGACCAGCACTGTTTAACATCCTCGTCGGCAATATGGACAGTGGGATTGAGTGCACTCTCAGGCAGTTTGCCAATAACACTAAGCTGTGTGGTGTGGTCAACACACTGGAGGGAAAGGACGTCATGCAGTGGAACTTTGACAGGCTTGAGGTGAATATCATGAAGTTCAGCAAGGACAAATGCCAAGGTCCTGCCCTGGGTCAGGGCAATCCCAAGCACAAATACAGGCTGAACAGAGATGGATGGAGAGCAGCCCTGAGGAGAAGGACTTGGGGATGTTGGTGGATGAGAAGCTAAACATGACCCAGGAATGTGTGTTTGCAGTCCAGAAAGCCAAACTGTGTCCTGGGCCTCACCCAAGGCAGTGTGGCCNCCAAGGTCCTGCCCTGGGTCAGGGCAATCCCAAGCACAAATACAGGCTGAACAGAGATGGATGGAGAGCAGCCCTGAGGAGAAGGACTTGGGGATGTTGGTGGATGAGAAGCTAAACATGACCCAGGAATGTGTGTTTGCAGTCCAGAAAGCCAAACTGTGTCCTGGGCCTCACCCAAGGCAGTGTGGCCAGCGAGGTGAGAGAGGAGGTTCTCCCCTTCTACTCTGCTCTCAGGGGTCCCCACCAGGAATACTGTGTTCAGCTCTGGGGCCCCCAGTATAAGAAGGGCATGGAGTGCGGTCACAAAGATGCTCAGAGTGCTGGAGCACCTCTGCTATGAAAATAGACTGAAAGAGTTGGGGTTGTACAGCCTGGAGAAGAGGAGGCTCTAGGGAGACCTTACAGCACCTTCCATTACTTAAGGGGAGCTGGAGAGGAATGTTATACAAGGGCATGTAGTGATAGGACTTAGGGGATAGGGGGATGGCTTTAAGCAGAAGGAGGGTAGGTTTAGACTGGATATTAGGAAGAAATTCTTTATTGCGAGGGTGGTGAGGCACTAGCATAGGCTGCCCAGAGAAGCTGTGGGTGCCCCATCTCTGCAAGTGTTCAAGGCCATGTTGGATGGGCCTTTGAGCAACCTGGTCTAGTGGAAGGTATCTCTGGCTGCAGCAAGGGGGTTGAACTAGATGATCTTTAAGGCCCCTTCCAACCCAGGCCATTCTATGGTCAAAATGGTTAAACGTAGCTTTACGAAGTAACACAGAACCTTATTGTAAGGGTTGGTTGTTATTTTTTTATACTTACAAATTTTAGCCTTAATGATGGCCATTTATTCTAGGTTAAGTAGTTTTATGAAATGTTACTTAGAAGCTCCTGTGTGCCTAATGACTGGTCTCTAAGACCAGGTTGGGGCTCTGCTGTTTATTTTTTGAAGATGTATTATTAGTTAAGGAGGTGTTCCTGTTTCTGCACGCTTTGTTAAAGCCAGTATAATTAAGTGTAATGGCTACCAGCTGTCACTAGAGGCTGCTCTTAATACACTATGAAGAAGTAAAAATAGGGAAAAAATTCACTACACGTCCTCTATCTCCCATAAAGTAGATTTTTTCCCCCTTCTTTAAGAGGAAAAGAAGTTCATCACCATGAATTCTTCATTATTATCCTATTTATTTCCATTGCTCAAGATTTGTTTAACCATAAAATCACTCTAGCTATTACAGTCCAGTACAAGGACAAACCATATTTCCCAGACCACCAATACTCATTGTTTTTCTAGAGAACACAGGAAATAGATTGAAATTTTTGTATTAAATTTGAAGAAGTATTTGAGAAATAACTCCTAATTAGAGTAGGAAATTTATGTTTTGCTTTAGCATATGTTTTTGGAATAATATATTTCCCATAATAAAAACTTAATGATAGTTCACTAATATGTTTTCTGATGCTTGCTTTTTTTCTGTCCCTAATTTTCCCCATCTGATTTGTCTTGGACAGATTGCATTAATCTCCTATGCAAGGAGTCCTGACTAAAGAATAAAAATACCTTCAATATTTTGCAAAGAGCTCTTAAATATTTTCTGCAGAACTGTTACCCCCAAGTCAAGTGTGTTTAAATAAATAAAACACAAGCTGTGTGTGTCACTAGGACGTGGGCATCAACTTGGTTTGGTAACTCAACCGCCTCTCTGTTTCCCTGTCCTGCACACACAGTTTCCATGTTCCCCAGGGTAGCCCAGAAGGTACCCAAAAAATGTCGGTTTTTTCTGAGTAAATCCACACATCCGTTAGAGCCAAATGAGCAGTTTTGGCCAAATGAGTTGTTCTCCATTCATTAAAAATGCAAAGATGCCCAAAGCTTTCTTACCCTGCTCAGTTTTCTACCTCTGCATCTGCAGCCATGAGTAGAGAACATGAGGAGGGGCCTGTCCAGGGTGCAGAGCAGAAGGTTCCATATTGGTGTGTTAGTCTAGCACCTTGCTTGCATGAATACCATCCTTTGGCCTAGCCCTGACTTTCTGACTGGGCCATGCTAGCGCCAGCTAAGATGTGGCCTTTGGTGTCATACCTGATTTCCCCCTCCTACAACCTAATTTTAGCCATGGCTGACCTTGCCCTTGGCTGTGGTGTTTCAATGTTAACTATGTGTTGTTGGCTCTGCTGGCTGTTCTTTTTTGTAATACTTGGTGACTGACTCAATGTTCATTAAAACCAGCCCCAGCTTGCATCAGCCCTTCTCAAATTGCTCAATTGTGTGCTTCTGTTTTGTGGCTAAGGTGATACCTGAGGGGGCAGTTTGCTCTGGTTCAACTCCTAGTTTGCACTGGTTGTCTTTCATGCCTGGAGCTTGTCTTTCCCCTGTTGCAGTTGGGCCAGGGAGCTGAACAACTTGTCCTTGAAGCCAACAGTCATGTTGTTTTGGGGCATTCACTGGAGTAGCACATTTTTGTTTGTTTTTCTCCTGAAGTAGGAGAAGGGGAGTGTGTCTGTGCAGCTTGAAAAAAGTTTTATTTTCTGCTGAGGAAATGAAAAGCTGAAGTCTTGTCTTGCCTGATACAGAAGTATTGCCTTTCACAGGACTGAGCATTTTGGTTTGGAGTCCTCGAGGTGGTAGAGTAAAAGAAGGGCTGCATTTACAACAGCACTGGAGGAGAGGAATGCCCCTTACATGCAGTGGCTGGAGACCTTGTGCAGGAAGTGGAAGACTTCATGAATTATTAGTTCTGCTGGAGAGAATTTTAAACCAATTCTGCCCTTTCAGGCTATTACTCAAACAACTGTACTATGGAATAGTGCTCCTCTACATTTCTAATTACTTGGGGCATATTGATACAGATCTGACCTTATTAGCAGCCTTTGTTGAGGATATCCATCTTTACTTAAAGTAATGATAAAAATACTCTGTAATAAAATAATAATAAAAAAGTCTGGCAGTCCTGTGTTCTCACATGCTCATGTAAAGCAACAAACTAGGAAGTTACTAATTACTTTTGATTCTGGCTATTATTTAAGTACCATGGGAAAACTTGAAAGACCAGGCCCAGTAGAGTCATGTGGAAGAGTTCATGAGCGTGTCTTCGGAGGAGGGAGAACTGAGCCTTGATCTGTTTGCTTTCTTTGCAAGTCCTCCAGCCCGAGAAAAAGCAGGGATGATGACTTTTCATCAGGGTTTATGTAACTTCAGGTCCATAGTGTTTTCTCCAGCTGAATTTGCTTAAGGAACCTGGGTGGGCCATAATTTCAGTTTGCTGAAAGTGACTATTTGCTAAAATAAATGAATCCAATCAGTTTTTGGCTGCGTACCAGACACCTGGAAAATCTTCCTCTTGGGCTGCCACAGTAATGCCTTTGGCTTATGAGAACTTGACCTACAGCTTAACGCCTTTTTTGGCATGAAGTTCCACAACTTTTGCTCTAGCTACCTTCCAGAGTGCATCCTGCAGTTTTTTGGTTTCAGGATCCCTCTTTGAGAAAAACATAAAAACCAGCCCTAAGTCGCAGAGCTGCTACAGATATAAGCTCTGCAGCTCAGGGGTTTGCAGTTCCTGGTTGGAGAGCCTTCTTTGCTGACCTGTGGTGTACAAATGCATTTGACAATAGGCAAAACAGAATGGGAACTCTGGAATGGCAGAACCTCATCACCCACATCTGGCCTTGCACTCCTTGGAAGAAATCATATCAGTGACTAGTCCCTTGTTCACTGCAAACGGTTAAAGAAAATATTGGGGAGGATATTTAGAAGTCACCTGGCCATCTCATCCATCTCCAAAGGAAAATGAACATTCATGGTTTAAGCTGGGTGAAGGTTGTGTGGTGGGTATAACATTTATAACTGCAACATCTATTTCAACTTGACTTTTGCTTTTTACTAAAATAATGACCATGTACCTCCAGCCTTCCTTTTGAAGAGTTAGGCTCTAGTCCTCTCTCATGCCTGGATGTCTTCCTTTCCCTGACTACCTGGTTCTTGAGACCATCCATGCATATTGTTTCAGCATCATTAAACCATCAGCAAGCAGATGTCATCTTGGTAGCAGTCTCTGGACATCAATTTGTGAAGAAGGGAGTGTTGATATGGAAAGGTTTTCTGCAAGTGGCAGATTACTGAAACAACTAGTGAGTGCTATTTACTAATGGTATTTATTAGATATTATATTGTGGTCATATTTTTCAGGATTTGCTCTTCCCTCATGACTCTTTAGAATGTACACTGGGAAGCCAGAAACTCAGATTTACCTGAAGCATATTAGTTTCAGATGATCTACAAATATATTTGTAGGGTTTTTTTTCTGAAGCACATCTTGGAAAAATCCAGGTATCTGAGCAGCCTTGTGAACCACTGTAGTCCCTGTGAGCTAGAGAATATTTCCTTAGTCTCATATACCTATATCTTTATGGACCGTTTTTCCACATACAAGCATACATTCAACTGCCGTAGGTGTGGATGTGAAGTTGGAATACCTCCAGGACAATTGACTTCTAATGGAATACTTCCAGGTCAACTGGATTCTGTGTAAACACTTGGGAAAGCAAACACAACTTTGTCTGACTAATTTTCATAACTGGATACATATAACACAAGACAAAGTTTTAATCTGGCGGTATGGTATTGTTGTTGTTAACAACAGGATAAGGTCCTGTCCTTCAGACCCTGTTTATCTAGGCTTCCCTGTGCCCAGCACAGACCAGGTTTTTCCCTCTCACCTTGAGTCCCAAAAGCTGATGGAAGATGCCATCACACAAAATGCCAAGAAATGGCACTGGTTATTGTGAGAAGACTGGAGGGTTACTTCCCAGTCATGTTGTATTTCAACAGACATACCATATGTTTAAGGTGGGGGTCTTTTTTTATGTCTGCATACTCATAGTGATCCTAACTGCTGGTTTAGAAACCGGCTCAGTCAGGGAGTTGTAGATGTCTTGGTGTTCCCATTGGTGCTATTCATTTTTTTGCTCTGTGCAGTAATACAATGTCTTCAGTTGTTTCTTTACCTGAATTATCAAGATAAAGAATTTTCATGCTCCTATCAGGCTTACAGCCTCCTGGGGCCAATGGGCTCAGGGTCTATAGGACGCACAGCTGTAGCTGATATGAGACGGATTTGCAGAGCCGGTGTAAGGCAACACTGCAAAAGTTGTAAGTGGCCCCTCTAACTCTGCCACATTGCACTTCGATTACTCAAGACATTTCTCTGCCTCACTGCATGCAATAGCTTTTGGTGTGGTACAATAGGAACAGCAGAGCCTCAAAAAGCTGTGTGGATCTAAGGGGCCAGCTGGTTCTGCACTCCCTCACTCAGCTTTATCAGTAGAAATTCCTTCCTTGCTGATCGAATGACCGAGGGAAAATTATCTCTTTTTAAAACAGTTCACATTTCTTTGGATTCAGTTTCAAATTGGCATTCTTAAGCTTATCACAGACCATTTATAAATGTGCTAGTTGGTGACTGAAAGATTTAGCATGTACCAGATTTGTTATCCGTCTCGGACAAACAGTCTGAAAGAGGCACATGCCATACAGTACATTCTCCATGAGCCATTTAAAGGTAGCAAGAGCACTGCGTAATCTAGAGAACATTATTTAAAATTGACAGAACCTTTACCCTATCATAAAAGCAGCTGCCTTCTGGGGCTTTTGGACTTACTTCCATGTTCCTCTACCCACTTAAGATCAGTGTAGAAACCCAGCTAACCTTTCTGTAACATCGAAAGTATCCAAGCACTCATCAAAATTCTCTCTGATCCAGTGTGGCTCAGGCACAAAAGCTGCCCTCTGTTGCAACTTCCTGAATGGAATGAGAATCAAATGACAGGTGGCAATTGCTTGGTTCACTCTTTCAATCTCCTTGTCTCCCCCATTCACCCAGGATCATGAGCTCAGTAGTTGTTCAGGCTTGTCCTTGGCTTCTCTTTCTCTCTGTGGTATGTTTCTGTTCTCTCTCTCCGATTGACTTTTTTTATTCTTTCTACTACAGCGATACACAATGCTACTAATATGTGTCTTGTCTGAAACAGTGGTATTGTCTGTGTGATTTGGATGAAGCTGCTTGTGCTGTAACTTTCCAGCATCATAGAAAATCTTCATTACTTCCTATGTTTTCCTTGATGAAAGCCTACTACTGTAGCCAACAATGTTGGCCAGCCTGGTCTCACTTGGTGGTAGTAGGGGTTACATGTAACATGGGATAAAAATATCTTAAAGTAACTTCTTAATCTTGTACTGTTCCCATAATAGTCATACTTCTCTTTCTACAGCAACTTGTATGTTGTATGAAATGTACGAATAATAAAATCAGTTCTTTTTGCCAAAATTTCATTAAATCTTCTCTGAAAGGGAAAACAACTGAGCTATGTGCCTGGATATCTTCATACTGGTTTTGCATTGTTGGACATCATGGCCAGCTGAAGTTTAAAACCTTCATTCAAAACATACTGACAGTGCACAGAAAATTTTTAGATGATTGTACTATTGATAGTCACAGTGATACAACGTGCATTACTGTGTGATGCTAACAAACCCATTTGTGACCTTGAAACCAAGAGAGTTTTTGTTTGGCTTCTACTCCTTCAGTTCATCAAAAGTGTAAAATAGTGAAGGTGAGTTGTCACATGTTGTACTGAGTTGACAGCTGCCCAAGGACAATCTGCTCCCCATGTGCTGCTGCTAGTCTTGGGTGTGGACAGCTGCTTCATTTTCACTGTCCTCTGTGTGAATCTGAGCAACAGGAAAAACTGGAAGAAATTGCTTGGCCCTTTGCCACCTCCTCACCTTGAAGAGCAGCTGGTGTCTCTAGCAAGTTGTAACCACTGTTAGTCAAAATCCTGCCATGTTTTGTTTGCAGGAGGCAAATGACTGACATTTTCCTTTGACAGGTCTTGTGTTTTAACCCCATCTGGCATCTCAGCCTCACAC
This sequence comes from Daphoenositta chrysoptera, assembly GCA_013397915.1. Classification (NCBI taxonomy): domain Eukaryota; kingdom Metazoa; phylum Chordata; class Aves; order Passeriformes; genus Daphoenositta; species Daphoenositta chrysoptera. The sequence continues at coordinate 397,098 of VZRO01005377.1, forward strand.
AGCCACCTGCTCCCTCTCAGTGGGATGGGGGAGAGAATGGAACATGTAAAACCAAGAAAACTCATGGGTTGAGATAAAGATAGTTTAATAATTAAAGCAAAAGCTGTGGATGCAAGTAAAGCAAAACAAGGAATTCCTTCACCACTTCCCATAAGCTGGCAGGTGTTCAGCCATCTCTATGAAAGCAGGACTCCATCACACATAACAGTTACTTGGGAACACAAATGCCATCACTCTGAATGTTCCCTCCCTTTCTTCTTTTCCCCTCCCTCTCTATATGCTGAGCATGATGCACTGTGGTATGGAATATCCCTTGGGTGAGTTGGGATCAGCTGTCTCAGCTGTGTCCCCTCCCAGTTTGCACACACTCAGTCTCCTCGTTGGTGGGGTGGTGTGAGAGGCAGAAAGGCCCTGACACTGTGTAAGCACTGCTCTGCAGTAATGATAACATCCCTGTTTTCTCAACACTGTTTCCAGCACAAATAAGAAACGTAGCCCACACCAGCTGATGTGAAGAAAATTAACTCTATCCCAGCCAAAACCAGCACAACAGGACAACGGACTTTGTTACTGGATTTGTCTGGTCTTGTCACAGCTATTTGGGTGTCTAGACAGAGGCCCAAAACAGTACCAGCCTTGAATGAAGTGTGGAAGTGGGGTAAAGTGTTTCAATCTGGGACTATGTAAGTTGTTCTTGAGTCCTCTGTGCTGTACCAAGGGCCAGAGTCAGGCACATAGTCTGTACGAAATTTCTGTACCTTAGAGTTTTCTCCTCTTCCATTTGAATAACATTGCTGGATGAAGGTAAGAGAAGTGCTTTTCCATGCTTCTGTCCTCCAGTCCAACTGCAGAGTTTCCTGACAGCTGTGCATGAATTCTCCCAGGTCTACCTGCTCTGAGGTGCTCTGTCATCCTGCTCCCAGGACATCTGGACAGACACTGGCTCCAGCTGATTATGGTCTCTGCTCAGGAGACCAGGGAGAAGGCAAGGAGGTGCTCACATTTGCTGCTCATACAGTTTTAGGCCACAGCACATAGAAATCTGGGAACTCCAAAGCCCCCCAGCTTCCAGCTTGGGAGAGACAGGCAGAGTAGGCCTGATGCTTTCTCCAGCATCCCAAGGGCAGAGGACTTGGGACTGAGAATTCTTTCATTGCTGCCTGTATTCCTGCGTGTCTTGGTTTGAAAGGCAAGTGTCTGCTAAGGAAGGCAGGAGCCTCCCTTGGAATGGAAAATGCAACCCCCTTCCCTCCGAATTACTATAGTTTAGAAAGTAAGGGGCTTTCAGGCAAAGATATGAGGAATAGGAATAACAGTTCTTTACTAATATATATATATATATATATATA
>VZRO01005377.1:398733-442028 GCA_013397915.1 Daphoenositta chrysoptera
ACGGTAAGGAAGGAAGGCAGCAGATGCAGTAGGGATGACTTCTTTCCACCGCGAGAGCATCTTCTGCCTCTTCCAAATGCTGGGAGAACAAGAGAACTAGGGGTCCCATCCACCCCCTTTTATCCAGTTCAAATCTTGTGGCATCTCGCCTTATACAACAAAATCCCAGGTAAAAGAGGGCAGCCACCTGGACCCCTCCCTGTGGCCAAGTCTTTTGTCTCTCTTAAGTACTCAGCAATTTATTTCCTAGCAACATGTATAGGGAAAAATTCTCTAAGAGGGAAAAAAAACCCAAAAAAAACAAACCACGGAGAACCCTTTTTTAAAAACCCTAACACTGCAATACACTGAAGCAGTGGGACTCATCTGATCCCTCTGGGTGCATTTGCCATTTTTTCTGTGTTTTCTCAGAGGAGTTAATAGATTTTTTTCCCCCTCAGAAGTTATTGAAGCTATTATGTACATCACAGCTGAGCTATATAACAGCTGTTTTCCTATAACCCAGGAAGTTTCATCACTTCATTAGAAAGAGACTGAGATTTCAGGTAAAATTTTTAATTTTATTTTTCTATAAGAAAACAAACAGTAAGTAAAGCATGTCTTGTTTGCAGTATTGGCTGCCTCAAGTTCTTTTTTTTTTTTGGAAAAGATTTAGAAATAAGACAAAAATAACCAAGACAACCCCTATCCTAAGCTACAGAATCCCAACTAATAACATTCAAAAAGAAGTTGATAATATTGATCCCTTGTGTACTGGTAGTTAAACTTAAAAAATCAGTTGAGAGGAAAGCTTAACTGGCCTTTCTGTAGTATCAAAAAGCAAACCTAAATCCAAGATGTACAATTTTTACAGCTATAAATATAGGGGATGATTTTCAGACAATGTTAAAATTACTGTTTAATTCCCTTTCCTTCACGAGAAAGCTCCTATGAGGTGCACTTGGAAAGGACTCCCTGAGTGTACTAGATATACTTCTGTGCAAACCAAGAAGTCGCTTTTCAGAGTGGAGTGCATAAGGAGTGAGACCAGAGTCATCAGCGAGGACTCCAGTTCTGCCATCACTTCTGCCTTGAGTGACTTTAAACCTTTGTCCTGTTTGTTCAGGCAAATTCAGCTCTCAACATATAAAGCTATTCCTGCTAAGCAACTATACAAACATTGCTCTGGCAGTGGTCTCCTGAGTGTTTGTAAAAAAAATGTTAGGTCTTGGTCCTCTAAGATACCTAGGTAAGAAATCCACATTGCTAAACATCTTTGAAGATCTGAGTGCTTGATCTTTTCCACAAAGTAAGACTTTGAAGCCTTACTGCGCATTCAGCCATGTTTGTATTTCCTCCTTGTTTTCTTTTAGCCATTCAATGTTGCTCTTCACTTGCTCCAGTGACTGACTCCTGGGCAATTCTCCTGCCCCAGCATCAGGATATTTTTCAAAGAAATTTTCCATCTGGAAAAGAGGAAAAGAATTGATGTGAAGTAAATAATGCTGCTATCGGGCAAGCAGCTTTTTACAAAGACACGGTCAAGGGTAAATTTGGCTGGGAGAGATCTGTATGCTAATGCTAGTAGCACTGGAATAGTTTTACAGTTAACTCCTGCTGCTTTACGCATTTAGAGGATAAAAAAAAATAAGTCTCCTGGCCAGTGGATCGTTAAATATATTGACTGAAACCCGAGTGAATTGATGCCACCATACCTGCCAAAGCTGGAGTTCGGTGTTGTAGGTTTGGGTAATAGTTACTATTCGACCAAAGATTCTGTCATTTATAGTGAATCTAGAAAAAAAATTTAATAATGATGTTTGATGCAAAACCGTAATTATCTGAAACTTAAACTTCTAATTGTATTACAATATAGCAGATACACTCAAATTTCAGTATTTTTAAAAATAGTTGAAAAATAGCACTCCTACATAATATCTGAACTGTTGTTAAATATGTTTATTAATGGAGTGATCTTTTATGGTGGAATCTTTTTTTTAAAAGTAATTACTGATTGTCTCAAGCTGGAAATTAGGAATATTGCTGTTTTCAAAATAAAAACTGTCCAGTTCACGGCTCTAGGCTTGCAGGTGTGCTTTCCTTCTGTGCCCTCACCAAGCACTTAGAAAGGAGATGGAAGGAGAGAGGTCACTCAAATAGTGAGGAGCAAAGCTAAAAGGTTTGCTGTTACTTCCACTGCTCATCTGTATGTCTGCTGCTTGCTGTTACCATTAGAATAAAATAAAAAAAAACCAAACCAATTCTATACTCTGTCTTCTTGTTATGAAATCAGTCACAAGAGTGGTGACTTGATTGACTAATTTCCATGCAATAACCAGATTTCTATGGCCTTGGTAAAACTTTCTCTACTTGATTACCATTTCCTGGTTGTGATCATTTAGGGAAAGAATGATTTTCAAGTTAGCAACAAAGTACTTTTTCCATAGCAAATGGATATAATTGTGTTGAATAAGCTTTCCATTTTCATTTTGCAATGGCCAGTGATTACAACTGTATAATGAAAACACATAAGAGTATGGCATTTAACAAGATTTGCAGGTGGACGTAGTTTCCAATGAGTTCATTGGAGTACCTGTCAACTAAGTACTGCCAGTTCAGTCGTATCCAGTCCCAGGCCATTGTTTTCCCATAGGTGTTATATGAGATGTATCTCAGGACTGTGAACACATCTTGGCTTTTGATGAGGTTGGGTTTGTAAATATATTTCAGATACCTAAGGGAAATGCCATAAGAATAGATGAGAGCCATTTCCAAATAGGAACATTATTTTTTTTCCTAGAGCATTTTAAAGGTAAACAGATCTAAAACATAACTGTGTCAGGAGAGAAATGTATTGAAAGAAATCTTAGTTAGTAATCTCTTTAGCAAAGTAGGTAGGGTTTATGTCTCTACTTGAAAATAGCCAAATCCCATTATTATTCCTATACTTTAATGAAGTAGAGAAAACAAGATTGGATCTATTAGTAGTTCAGCCTGTTCAGCCAAGCACCAAAAAAAGTAGTAGTCCAGACTTTAAGAAAGATCTTACAGGGACCATGAATACATGCACAGGTGGCTTGCTCACATTGACATCTGTGCTGTTTGTTTGTAAACTTTTATCCATACAAAATTAAAATTCATTTGGGCAGAGCATGCCTGCAAGTGCTGCCGTTACACTTCCAGTTACGGCACAGATGGTTTTGACTGACAGGGTGAAGAACACATGTTTGCAGGGAGATGAGTAGCATGGTCACAGCAGCAGCTGCAGAAGAACACCCTTTCAAACTGTTCTGTGTTGGGATTAAGGACTGTCTTCTTTTTTCCTATATGTAATGGACAAATTTGTTCAATCTGTTTGCTCTTTCCTCCTTACTTGTTATTTTAATAGTAAATTAAGAGACAAGCTTACCCTGCTTTAGGAGGGTATTTTCTGCAAATTAAGGCTGATCCAGCTAGTTAATTCATGTCTTAATCATGTCAGCCATTAGTTATTTAATGGCTTTAGATTATGGCTGTTGTGGTCACAAGAATTTAGGAATGCAGCTGCTTCCTACCATTATTTCAATTACTCTAACTCTTATATATTTACTCTTCCTGAATCTCCTATACTTCCTTGTTTTGTCTCCTTTAAACTTGGGACACTTTCAAGCAGAGACTGCTCCCTGTTATGATATTTAGATAGGGCTTCAATAGGGTCGTGAACGGCCCTGGAGTAGATGTTTGCTTGCATGTCTGCTACATGATACAACAACATAAAAAGTTATCAGATAAGCTTAAAGTAACTGGTGTGCGTATGCAGAGCTGGTGAGATACTTGCCCAGTCCGACAGCTGGACCAGTCTGGGGCAGTATCCAGAATCCTGATCATTGCCATAGCAGCATGAATGCAACATTTTTGGTTCTAGCTTGAGTACTTCTGCACAGCACCCCAGGGAGCATTTGCAAGTTCACATGGATGCCTTCATAGGACTGTTAATACTAATTGCTCAAGGCTGTTTGCCTAATTTTAGCTATGTAGAAGGTAGACATCTAGGCTAAGCAAACTGGATCCAATGGAGAGTGACTGACAACACCTGAAAGCAATTCTTTCCTTCGATTTTAAGCCCCTTTCCTGGTCTGGGATAAGCAGTGCTTTGTAGGTCTGGCCTCCCTTCACTAATTAAAGAGGAAATGGATGACTAATTTACTCCTGATGCTTAACTATTAAGCAACTAAAATTACACAGGTTAAATGCACTGTTGGAAGAGCTGAAGGTTGTTGATTGTGTGCAGCAACTACCGTGTCTTCAATATCTTTCCACTAAAAGAACAAGGCTTTTTTCCTGCTCTAGTACAATCTCAGAGAAGCATGTTAGATAACTGGTCTTGAAAATGTGTTGCATACCTTATGCTGTAATCTGACCAAAATGACAGCTCAGAAGAGAGGAAGAAGGGAATGAGCAGTGATCAGCTGCTTCTGTAGGAAAAGAGAAATCTATGTGTGTTTAAATCACCTGTCCAAAAGGGTGATGTTCCTCACTGATGCCAGGCCATATAGCAACTTTTCTTTTTCTTGGGCTAATGAAGTTTCTTGGTATTTCTGGAACATGTAATTCCATGATGTCTCATTGCCTGAGTTCTGCATCCCATAGCGATATACTATGAGTCGGAGATTTGCAGCAATACTAAAATAAAGAAACAGTACTTAAATATTCTTCCCCCTTTCCTGCTTGAGATCAGTGACCCAGTCATATGCTGTGTTCGTCACAAACCACAAAAGATGTGAACACTCACGTTTCTCCTTGTAACCATCTGTTGAAGAGTTGAGAAGCGTTGTTCAAAGATTCTGTGTCATCCATACTGCAGGCAAAGTCAAGAACAGATGCACGAAGAAGCCTTGGAAAGAGAGAGAGGGGAGAAGAGAGATATTTTCCTACTGCTAACTATTTTTTCAATGCATTAGTAACATGAGAAGGAAAAAATAAAGATTGTCTCACCTCTGCAAATGGTCTCCAGTATCCTCCCAGTGCAGTTGATCCACAATTGGTTTTACCAGATTGCGAAAATATCTCTGAGGTAGAAAAAGGGTGTTGTTACTTGTGTAGATTTCTTTAAATAAAAATATATTTAATTTAGTAGTTTATTCTCCTTCATTTTTTCCCAGAACTAGCATCTCTTGAATGAAAAATAATACGAACAGGCACACACACAATCTTTCCAGATCCCCACAGCGTGCCAAGTCTGAATGCTTGCAATACTGATGTGCGGATAGGACAAAGCCAACCTTCTTCTCTCCAACCTTGCCTGTACTCCCAGAGGAAGGCTGGGGTACAGCAAGGACACACTACCGCAACTGCTTTCCAGAGATGATAGAGAGTTCAGGACGTACGTACTTTAGTCACCATTAAATCATGTTCAGTATTTTAGGTCAACTAACAAACCTGCTCACTGCCACATAGAAATACAGCCATCCTTGATGTTGAGGACAGGTGTCAGATTTTGCTGCCCTATACATACTTCTTTATTGAATGCAGGACAGCCTTGACTAATAAATATCTGTAACATGCCTTATAGTGACAGATTATAAGAATAATGAGGCATCATTTCTTTTCTTCAAGTGCATGGTACTGAATGCAGATTCCAGGTAATTCAGATACCACTACTAAGCAGTGTTTAGTGGGGTTTTTTTTTAAGAGAACAGTAATGAAAAGTAAATATGAATAGTTCAGCAGCAGTGAAAATCACTGTAACTTCAGTATTATTCTTGTTAGAGATTCTGAACTATCAGATTCAGTGGTCCCAAGCTGGATTGGCTTTTATTTTGCTTCATCACCTGAAACAGGGGATAGAGATTTGTATCATCTTCAAGCATGTTTGCGAGGTAAGTTACAGCTGATATAGCTCTATGCCAAGGTAAATACTCTGTTTCGTTTTTTAGGTATTTTGTGAGCTCCAGGGGAACAGAGTAATTCACAAGTCCAGGTCTGTGGAAGGAGAAAACATAACTTCTGTTATTTTAGTGAATTTGAAGAACTTGCTTCTTCAAAGATATTAGATTTGCTATTTACTTTAGAAGGCCTGAAATAGTAAAGTTTGTGAGGGAGAAAGTAGTCTGGAATGTAACTTGGAAGGTGTTCTCCAAAGAGATAACCAAGGATCAATGTTGATCTATGCCTAATTGTAGGAGTTGTGCCGTTGTGAGAAGCCCGTTCATATTGTGCAGCAGCTCAGTGTGCCTAGAAGTGGGCATCCCTCAACTGACTACTATTACATAAAAGAAAGGAATTGCTCGTTGGAGACATCCTGAAAGGCTAAGGACACTTAGACTTAGAGGCTGGTACAGATTGCCTAAAATTCATCTGTAAGTATGGCTGGGCACAAGATCTAGAAGTTCCCAATCAAGTTTCTAAACAAAACAGCTGAGGTGGTAGCTACCCAATGCATTGGTATGCATTGTAGGCATGCCTCTGCTTTTCTGGATACCTAACTTCTTTTGGAGTGCTACTACTGTTGTTAATTATATGGAGAAAACACCTCTTTCTAAGACCTGTGCAAATTAAGGCTGTTTTTTTCTTGCCATGGTACTGACAGTGAGCATTTCTCTTGATTGCATTGGTAATGCAGGTTGCCAATGCATACTTAAATGCACCCCTTTTGGAGGACAAGATAAAGCAACAAAGAATTAAGGTTCATACCAAATTCAGATCATTTCTTTCAAAGACCTGGGTTGCATGAATTCTAATTATTAGGCAACAGAAAGTGAAAAACTTGTGTTGAAATCTCTGCAGCAAATTAGTTTACCTTGCTAAAGAAAAAGCATCATCCAAAATCCCTGCACGATCAGCAGGTGAAAAATTCTGTGTGAAAAGAGGAAAAGAGGGTTCAAGAATATACAGATTATTTGCAGAAAAACCCCTGCCTCTACAGACATCTTATAAGAGACCCACCAGACAGGTTAGACATTATGCCACTTACTTTGTGGTTTTGGAGCAGAAGAGTGCTTAACCTGGCCCAGTTTTGACTATTGTAATTCACCCGAAAGAATCCAATGTGGTCTGGATTAACACTCAGAAAAGTATCAGGAGAAGCTGGTATTGTAATTCCTACCAAAAAAAACCCAACAGTGATCAGTTTGTGTATCTTATATGACACAAAACTCACTAGAGATTCCTTGACTCCAAAAATATTATTTGGTTTTAATGGATATCAAAATAAGACCCAAACCTTAAACTTATTTATTTCTAAATGGCTCTGAGTAAAGATGAGTTATTACAGATTTTGATGAATGCCAGCACTTCTCTTAGAACAATGCATTGTGGTAGTTACTTGGGCCAGCTAGTTTGTTAAATTTAAAATGGAGATCATTGTGAACAGAGTGAGGATGGTGAGATTGAGTGTCATTGTAAGTAAAAAATTGCAAAGAAGAGGTTCTTGCAAATATATTTTAAAAATGTTTTTCATCCTCACTGCACTACTAAAGTTCTCATATTTTATCCTCCATTAGTTTCATTTTTTAGTTTGTTTCAACTAACTTTAACTTTTCTTTGATTCTATTTTTGTAGCTATTGATAACGGATTTACAAAATAGGCTGAGACTTTATGCAAGCACCCATGTTTAAGGATTTTCCCATTTACAATGAATACTTGAAAAATGTTCCTTTCTCAGAAGCTTGGCCTGGTCCAGTTGGTCATACTACTTATCAAATTTTTTCTATTTCCCATTAAAAATAGTGGTCTTCAATCTGTGGTTTGAGGGTGGCTGTAATTAAAAGCATGTTTCTGTTTAGATGATACATACAAAATATTTCTAAAGGCATTTTTCCCTACAGTTGCTGTTTGCTCTGCAAGACAGAAATTTTGCAGATGTAGAAGTAAGCACCTAATCAAGACTTTGCAGGCTTTGTGAAGTTAATAGCCCCTTGCAGCCCACCTTAATGTCATGCGGAAATCAGAGAAGGAAAATTTCTTTGTGTTAACTTCTGAATTGTATCATGACATAGGACGTTTTTTGTTTGCTTGTGCATGAATACTACAAGCAACCAAGTAAAAAAAAAACTGCGAACAATAGACAAATTACATTTTAAATAAGTAACAAAGAAGTACAAGAAAAAACGAGGTGATTGTAATATTTCTGAAATTCAATGGGATGTAATTTAAAATCTGAAAAAAGTCAGTAATTTTCCCCCACACTTTTGTCCACTGGAAGTGTAGAACACGAAATTCAGATTTGACTGCATAATAGAACAATGATCAAAAAAACCCATTAGGAATTTTCTCAGTTCTGAAATCAGCGTTAGAAAAGGTGATTAATCATTTAGTTTACTATGCCACAGAAGCATTCATCAGCCTCCCACTTCATCTCTTTTCTTGGACTGGACAATGGCCATATCTAAGCCAAACTGATTTTAGCACATTATAATTAAGAGTATGTATAGGTGTTTCCTTGAATAGGACACTTATTTAATATCTGTATTTATATTTGTATGTATTCATATCTGTATTTAAACAGATGCTTAAGCACTATACTGAAACGGAACCTAAATTGACATAATGTTTGTATAGGGGAAATAGTAATCTTATCACTCAAATTACTAGTAACTGCAGTATAACCAAGCTGTGTGCTAGCTCCCAGATCTGAAAACTGGAAAGTATGAAAGTTCATTCTGTGTTCTATTTCTTGTAAAGTATATTGAAAAGTTTTATCCATTCACTACCCTTAAAAGAGAAGAAGACATTTACCTGTAGAATCTGATGCATTGTAGAAAGTATAATCTGATGAATCCCCAAGCCTCCATTTGACTGGTATATTCCATTTATAACTGAAATTATTTAATGGGAAAGAAAATCAAATGACATTTGAAACCAAATGGTACTAAACCCCCCCAATATGTCTTTGTTTGTTTGTTTGTTTGAATGCTTGCATCTTGTTTTATGAAGCCCACTGTGTGCTTATGTCCATATACATTTACTAAATAATATGTCAGGCAATAATCTAGCAGTGTCTATAATCTTGATGTGTCTAGGGCTTTGTGCAGACACTAGTTAATCTTTTGCAATGCTGACTTGAAATTCAAGTGGTTAAGTATTACAAAACTTTTTTTTACAGATTGCAAAAATGCAAGAGTTTAAGCAACCACTGTGATACAGTTAACAGTTAACTCTTGCATTTTCCAGCCTGTTTTTCTCCTCCAAGACAAACACTGGGAGCCAAATGCAGCCTTACCTATCGCTCTTCAGCTCCTTGTATACCTTTATTGTGTAGTGCAGATTCCTCAGTCCAGGTCATATCCAGGACAAAGCTGAGAAGTTTAGGCAGGAATGGAGCCCTGGCACAGCCTGACCAAGACTGACCAGGCAATCAGGGAAGTGAGACGGCAGAGCATGCTGTGATCACAATGTCAGCCACCTGCATAGGGCTGCTAAAATTATTAAGCCCTTTTGAGCAGTCAGCTGCTGTTCCATAGTAGCATATTGTAGTTCATCCTAGGGGGATTCCCCCTTGGTGAGAAGTGCTATGGGAAAATATAAGTCATCCTTATAACCCTGGGTTAAGTGAATGGTCATTAACTTCCAGGAAATAGAAAAATGAAGTTTATGGTATCTGCTCCTACTTCCAGGAAGAAAGATGTATTGTTTTGTATCTCCTAAGCAAAGTATCTTAACAGAGTTATACACTTCTAGTTTTAATAGTTTTTTTATGGAGCTTACTACAATAGAATTTAGAGAGATATTGTGTTTCCCAGGAGAAGATCTATACAGGTTTTTTGGTTTTGGGGGGTTTTTTTTGGTTGGTTTTTTACTTTACTTTTTGTTTTTAAATTTTTAAAATGCATTTAATGAGGTAGATTTTATTTAGTTTTCATGTTCCTGAGATTGCATTCATAAGTACGTTTCCTGAGCATAAGATACAATAGCCATGTCCTGTTAACTGTGCATATGGAGGATGTGTTTCTAATACGCTATGCTGCAGCTACTCATTTGCCCAGTAGCACTACTTTAGGAGCACAGGTTTTTGAATTTCCATTTCTTTGGAGTGCTGGCATGCAGGAGAGGACTCTTTCAAGCCAAACAAACTTGGAACAAGCCAGCAGCTCAGGAGACTATTCAGAGAATAAAGCATACACAAAACCTGGAGTTTTCAGAACTTAAATCGAAAGAGGAGATATTGATGTTCAGTGAATTGACTTTTAGGCAAGGGAGTAAGTGTGTCCCAGGATAGATTATATCAGCATTATAACATGTATTATGGCATTTTATTTTTGAGTCATTTATAAAAACTAAATGTTCAGAAATAAATTCCCCTCTCACTTTAGCAATAGCAGGGACAGTACACAGCTAAGCTTATTGACAAATTAAGGTAGGAACAGTGGGATTTCTACTCAAGAAATTACAAGTGGCAACATACTGTAAAAATTGATGTCAAGAAAAAGTAGGATTCCTGAGTCTGCTACCTCAGCACATAGTGCAGTATGTCAATTTTTTTAACACAAAGAAGTAATTTTGCCTAAATAGTTTGTAACACCATCCTTCAGATGGCACAGTGTGGTACTTTTTGTCTATGAAATTTTCTGCTTAGAAATGCAATGTTGCAAATACATGGGTAGTTATCTAATTCCAATTCTTTTGATGCCTATCCAAAATTGCCAATAGCTGAGCCTTCTTATTGCTCATTTCTTTTTTCTTTTTAATCAGAGGGAAATAAAGTGGTCACAACTGTTTTCTTCTTTCTTCATTTTCTCCCTGCTCTTTCTTGCCCTTTGTATGAAATGAGCTAGTAGAAGTTAATGAAAAAAATGCATTTTGGTACATTTAGTTATGGTTCTTACTGGCAAGATTTACTGATTAAGTTATTGGTCCAGTTCAAGGAGCAAAACCTTCTTAATATGGATTTATTTGAATCTCTTTCACTGAAACGTTAGCAAAGTTGTACTGCCTCAGAACTGGGGCTGGCTAAGAAATTACAGAATGGCAGGTGTGAAAAGTTAATCTGCTGGTTAATGCCATGGTGCAGCCAAGCCATTTTTCTGTGCATGTCCACCAGCCCACAGGTAAAGTTCATTTTGCTTCAGGTTAGCCACATGTTACTTAACAAATATGCTCCAATACAGTATCCCACCTGTCTTAAACAGGCCACATAAGAACTCAAGATGGCTTACTTTGGATAACTACCTTCTAAATGGATAAAATTAAGCAATACGATCCTAAGTAAAACAGGGAAAAAATAGCTCTTGATGAGGATTAATGACATTTATACATGACCATCTACTTTCCAGTAACTCATGGTTTTAAGACATGCAGAGAAGACCCTGTATTGTATGTGAAGACCCTGTGATATGTTATAGATCCTAGGCCATATAGGAAAGGAATAAACTCTTGTGGTATAAAATATTTGGATCACAGTATCTGATTTCTGGACGGAGACAATTTTGTGGCAGTTTTCTTAGTCTGAGAGACCATAATTTGAAGTGATTCAACAGATGATGATTTGCAATAATCTGAACTGTGTGTGGAAATAAGGTTTTCTGAGAGATCCTGTCCAATTTTACTCTACTGTGTTTGAGAAAGAAACCCTGAGACTAAGGGTTGATGTTTTAAATTTGAAATATTTGTGTCTAACTTCCTCCTGGCTTCCTTTAAAAAAAAAAATGCTGAGAATAAGTTTAGCAAGAATGAGTAAAATACTAACTATGTGTATGTGAGATGAAGAGGGTAAGTGTACAGTATTTCTACCTGGTTTGAATCGACATTTGCAGTAGGAACTTACCCAAGATCAGAAGGAGGATGAGAAGCATTTGCACTGGGATCCAAAAGAAAGCGTTTCTGTGTGAATACTGAATTATCTCCCATCTCCAAAACAGGGTAGCCCATCTGCCTAGTCCATGTGTCCATGACTTCCTTCACAGGTTTATTACTTGCCTATGGATGATGGAACAGGTTGCAGTGAAAACAGAAATTCAGTCCTAAGAGGAAAAAACCTATCTCTGGTATTAAGAAAAAGAAGAAAGGGGCAGAGGAAAGAGTAGGTTCAGAACAAAAAAGTCCTCCATTAAATCTTTTTATGGTGCCTGTCATTGAAGAAAGAAATGAGTTGGAAACTTGAGCACCAACAGAAGAAATGAGAAATTTGTAGGCAGGAGACTGGCCAGTAACATGGACAAGAAATACTGAGGTACCTTTGAGGCCCCTTGCATGCTCTAAGATCTCTCAATTTTTTTTTTTCTGACAGGAATACTGAACAGGACAGAAAGGTCACAGGGGGATTTTTCAAAGCCAGAAGCCTCCTTGCAGTGTGTCCTGTTTTGAGTGTGAAGGAAGAACCAGTATTAACCACCAGAAGCTACACCAATGTAAAATTTGATCCATTCTGTAAACCATGAACATCTGTCCTAGGAACTGGAGCTGGAGAAAGCTGTCGCTACCTCTCCCCAGGATGCCACCTGTGAGAGAATTGAGCTATGGTCACTTCTAGTGTTTCCTTCTCCAGATGAGGTAGATGGTTTGAAGATGCTAGAGCACTAGAGAGAGAAAGTAGGAAGTTGTGCTGAGCAGAAAGAAGTCTGGGACCAAGGAGAAGACAGGAACTAGAAAAGAGACACAAAGGCACAATTGAGGCTGTGTGAGTGTCCACAGTTTTGGAAGTAAAGGAAGTAGTATTAGGGAAGAACCTGGCAGTATGCAGGTGGGCTTTTGGAGATAATGAGATAGACGGTAGAAAATAGTCCAGCCTCAAGGAACAGGAAAGATCAGAAAATGGTGCACAGACGATGAACCAATTGGGATTCAGAAGCTAGAGAGAGAGATAAGCACCAAAATTACTTGGGAATTGATGCTACTGAGAGCTTCCTGAATCTGGACAGAGAAAAGAGAGAGTATGGGGTGCATGTGTGTGGTAGATGAGAGGTGTTTTCACACATGAAATGAGTTGGAGTTGCGGGGGATCGTTTCAGTAGCAGGCTGTTTGTTAGCAAGGCTTCCTTTCTTGTTTCTTATTCCACTCCCAAAGTCTTATGCCAAAAAAAAAAAAAANAAAAAGGAAGAGAAAATAATAATATATATTTGCTAGAAATAAGATATATTGGAATATACTGGGAAGCTGCCTAGCTTGTAATCTCTCATTGACAGAAGAGCTACAGAATATAAAAAGTTTGAGAAACCGAAATCAGTGGGTGGGATATGAAACATTTTTTAGCAAGGGTTTGGGTGGATGGAAAACGTACCTCTTCCAGAGCTTCCCAAAATTGTTGTGTCTTCGCATTCTGGAAATGGTGTTTCTTCAAATATGCCTAGAGAGAGGTAGAAGACTGTGAAAATACTACCAGTGTTTCTTCTTTGCCTATGAAAACAATACATATATTCAGTTGTACAGGGGTACAGAGAGTACCTCTCAGGGTATCCACACATGGATGGCAGTATTGTGAATGGGAGATTAAATGGATCAGTATTCAGCTGACAAAGTTCCTTTGCTGTCCAATGCATCCCATAACACCAAAAGTCAGCCTTTTCCAGAGTGACTTGTTAGTAGGAAGTAAATTTGTACTTGAAGAGTTCTTTGTGTTTTGTTTGAATGGACACCACTATACCCTGTCACAAATTTCTGACTAATGTAAGAGGTTGTTTAGCAGGAAGAAGATATTTCATGAGATTTCACTACCTGTGGACTCAGAGTGGAAGTAGGAAAGTCTAGTCACCTGTAAGTACTGATCAAAACGACTGTTACAAGGAGTAATGGTATTCAGCAAAGAGTTTGCAATGCCTAAACCTTATGCCCATCCTGTGTCTTCCCTGGCTGCTTGGCGGGTGTTTTCTTCCCCTGACACCTGCTCCTGGTGATGTTCAGTCAGCAGATGGTGCTGTTTGTTTCGCTCTTGGCCACAGCCGCCTATTATCGCTCTTGAAGGCTCTGAGCAGAAGGGAAGGGTTAGGCCCTTGGGGACAAGGTGGCTGTGTTTTCCCATCTTGGGCAAGTGTTCTGATTGAATATATGAAAGAGAAAGTACAGGAAAATACAACTGTCTTGTAGAAGTCCATAAATGTGCTCTTCATGAGGGAGGGAAGTAAGAACAAATGTGGTAAGCCTGCACTGTAACTCTTGTAACCAACGTCAGTTCAGAGGAAAGGGCAAACAACCTTTCTCCTTCTGGGAGGTCTCCTTTCTCCTATTTTGTCTTTCTTTAACTTTGTAGCACCAAATTTTTCCTCCACAAGAAAGGAATAGGAACTCTGCAATATATCCCCCTTCTTCTCCCTTTTGCCTTAACCTTCTGGGCTGGATGTCCCTGCATCAGGGCACAGATGAGTTTATGCCTCTAAGAGTGCCCCTCCATAGCGGGCTGGTGTGGGTTGGAGGATCCTGGCCATAGGAAGATGCAGACACACTTTACAGCAGAATGAGGGGATCCCAGCTAACAACTGGATAACAGTGGGGTGGAGGAGGTTTCTCCACTAAAAGCTGTCAGGAATTTAGGTCCTCACTGTCTGGCTACCAAATTTTAATGCAGTTCACATTCCTGCTTCTGTGGGAGCATGAAACTTCTTCCCCTCCATGTTGTCCACTCAGTACTAAAATGCACTAAGTACTTTTGCTACTAATACCAGGATCTCTGATATTTACTTTTTGAATAATGGCTTTGCTACTATCACATGAAGATGGGCTCTATTTCTGGTGGGGTTTGGTGCCACCTTTACCTGACAGCCTTTCTTGAAGAGGTCTGGTGTAATCCAGTCTTGAATCATTCTGAGGATCGATGCACCCTGAGGACAAAGGGAAAAGGGAGAAGGTCAACCCACACTGCTCTAAATCTGATTTCTGTTCATCTAAAAAGCAACTTGTGAATGAGTTGGCAGTATAAGGCAAAAATAGAAACCATCCATCAGGAAGTGTTTTTTCTAATTCCTTTGTGGGATAAGATGCCTATCTGGTAGAGCTTAAATGTGGGTGTGAGAATCAGTATTTAATTGTGATCAGACACTTGTTTCTGTGTTCAGCTCCCAAGCCCTGCTGCTGCAGGTTACTGTCCTGCCACTCTACTAGTTTGTGTGAGCAGGGCTCCCTGTTTCGTGTCGAACAGGAAAGGGGTGAGGGCAGCTGGGGACTACCCCTGTCAAGGGAACAGCCTGAGAGAAGCAGTGACTTCAGCTGAACACACAACAGGAAGGGAACTCTAAAAATGTTCCAAGTCTGGGGCTTCACATGTTGGGTATGCCATCTCAAGATAAGGAATGAGATTTGCTGAGGACTGCTTTAAGAGCTCTGGCCTCTGAAGCAGGGTAGAATTGGTATCAGAGAAGTTACTTACTTGGGTGTCGCAGAAAAAAACCAAACAATTAGTACTTCAAAGGAAGAAAGAGACAAAAGAAAGACAGGAGAGAGAAGTAGAAGAGACATGTGGAACAAAGAAAAAAATGTGCACAAAATGATGATGGAAAAGAAAAGGAATGCAAACTCAATCTAAGATGCAAAATACGATTTTAGGATTAGCATGTTTTCATTTGCTGAACTAAATCAAGGGGCAGTTGAGAGCCTAATGCTATGAATGGTTTAAAAATCCAGTTGTCCCATGAAAACAAGAATGTTATCTGAATTCTCAGTAAATCCTGTTTCCTCTATTTATGTGTCTGAGAATAATGACTGGACGAGTCATGGCAGAGGGACTTTGAACAGATATACCTCAAATTGCTTTCCAGGCTATTGTTTGAGAGTCAAGGTGATCAGCACATGACTGTTTTCTGATACAGAAATCTGATGTGTTTGTCATGGAATATGTTCAAAAACAATTCAGTAATATTTAGAGCAGATACCCATTAGTGGTAATCATAAGGGTGCTTATGCTCTCAATGGTGATCATGCAGCCACATGTATGCACTAGGGAACCTCAGTTCCTCATCTTTGTCTATTAGCCAGTTCTTACCTGGTCTCACCTCTCATAAACCATTCCTTCCCATTTGTATTAAAAGCCAAAGTAGAAATACACACTTATACATTCATTTGGTAACAGTGGAGACTTCTCTTGCTTTAAATTGTAATGTTCAGTTAGTCAATTGCACCTTCTACTATTATTTTTCAGTCTCTCCCCCAACTCTTGTCATTCCTCTGTAGTCCATGATGGAGTGTGTTTGAGAAAAACTCATCCTAACAAAAAGTCACTGATTATAGGAACGCCAGTATTTTAATAACTTTCCTTTCTTACAACTATTTGGGGAGGCTCAGGAAAGTGACCTTAATTTGAATAGCTGACGTTCTCTGATGGGGGTATAGGGGGAGTCTTTTAATCAACACTCACATAATTTCATAGTAATTGCCAAGTACATGACAAGATTTGTTTGTGGCAGAAATGTGGAACATGAATCCCAAACTTCTGTAGCTGGGAAGTTCCAAAAATGTGGGGGTCCAAGAGAAAATTTCTAACAGAACTTATTTAAGACAAAATGTATCACTGTTACTTTAATAAAACCTTTCAAATTAAGAGGGAGGATTAAACTGGGAAAGAGATGAGATGCAATACGTTTTAAAAGCAGATTAAAACAATTATAGACATTAATTGTTTACTCACCAGCTCGAATCTAGTTGAGCTTTCCTAGGCATATAATGCCCTACCAATCACACAGCAGTTAGAGGATCTCTTACAGAATACACTGCAATGACTCCATAGACCCTTAGGCAATTCATTAGAGTTTTAGGATTATATAAACCCTCTGGTTGTTCTGGTAAGACTAACAGAGAGCATTCCAAATTATGCTTTATTTCTTTAGTGATGAACATTATCATGAGAAGATCTTTTTAGTAAGAAAAATGCAAAAGAGATGCCAAAATAAAGCCAAAAAGACACAAGTTAATTTTGTCACGCATTTATATATAAATACCAACAGTAATTTGAGCTAACTCTACGCAAAGACTTTCTCTTTCAAGCCAAATTATAACCCAAGCCAAATTATATGCCAAGCAAACTGTTCCCAAACAATGCACAAGTCCTCAAGTGTTTTCGCTTACAAAGTAGTGAGTTCATGTAGCAATTATCTAGGCACAAAGAGATGAGTAAAAGCTAGGATTTTTTTCTCCATTGTTTTTCAGACCCTGAAAATGTCTCTTGCTTAGCTCACCACTAAAATACATTTTGATCCAGAGTATTTGATTTAGCTCTGTATATTTAGTGACTTTTCTTAATTTGATTTAAAAACAGTATTACACAATGCAAGTTTTACATGGTTTATGATTTGACTGTGAGGCATTTATGATGCAATAAGTACTGGTTGTATTGTTGGATAGAGGATTTAACAATTGAAAACAGAAAACTGATGGAAAGGGATGGATAAAGTCTAGCTAGTATCTACAGTTACAGACGGTAGCACAGCTAAAGCTAAAGTCCATGCAATATATACTTTATGTTTAGCTGATAATGGGAGCTTGGAGGGAAAGCAACAAGCAGTATTTAATAATGGTGGATTTTGTGTGTTCAGTAGAAGCGTGTTATGGCATCAGATAGGGAATATTGACAGTGTCATACAAAAAGCTGTCAATAAAAATATGGTGTATCAGGTTCAGAAGCAGCATGGGAGATGGCTGTTTGAGGAGAAGAGTGAATGGAGTCCCAGCTCCTTCCTTGTCTTGGTGGCATATGTGGTGGTGAGAGGGAAGAGGGACAGGGGTGTTTCCTCCTGTGCTTCTTTGGGCTTGTCTCTTGATGTACTGCAGCAAATAACTGGAGGGAACAGTGTTGTTGGGGTCCTTGAGTCAAGAGACTGGTTAGATACAGGGGGACACTGCTTTGTTCCATGTCTAAGGACAAAGTGGCTGTGGCTACATCTGATATGGAGGGAGACAAGCTGCCCTCAGCCCCCTAGGCTGGGTCTTCAAAGTGGTGATCCTCAGCACAGCTGCTGGTGTCTCTCATGCTCTGGACCTCACAGCACCTTCCCACAAGTGCTGAGCTCCAGGCTGCTGCCCCACACAGCAAGTACTACCAGAGGCCATGGCCTCCAGAAGGCCTCTGTGTGCCCTGGTCACAACAGTGGTTGGATAACTCCAGCATTTCAGTGTCTCTGCTCAGGCAGGCCCAAGGTATTCTTCCAGTTAGTTCCAGCTAGCTCCGCATGGAGTCTTTATAGGCATAGGTCCCCACCACCACTGACTGGGATGGGATTAGCAAAAATCTTGTCAAATACCTAATGGAGTATCTGCTACCACCTCCTGGGCTACAGACTACTGTACTCCAATGCAGTCCTGCACTCCACAACTTTCAGTGAAATGTGGAGCTAACTTATCTCCCAGTTCAGGGCCAATGCCAGTAGAGGCTGGTGCAACCCATCTTTGCTAAGGCTTTTTGGGTGGCTGGGATACTGTCAGCAACTTGAGATAAAAAGTCACTTTCATGTTTTCACTGCTTGGTTCCCTGCCTTGCTTCCTCAGAAGTTATACTGGCCTGGAAGTGTGATGGAGAAGTGAGAGAAAGGAAACCTAGACATCTGCCCTTGCATCCTCTGTCCTTCTCTTAGATTATGAGACTTGACATAACTGGGCTGCATCTGCACAAGGTGATGGGAGAGGTATGTGCTTAGTATCTGGTTTAGTTTAATTTTAAAGCCAACACTCTAGTGGCAGAGGCTGGTGGCACTGTGCTTTCCCTGCACTGCTGCGTGCTGTGAGCAGGCCTGCATGGTGCACAGTGGCTGACGAGGCTCTGCTGCACTGCTCCTCTCACAGCTGCTTTTAACTGCATCCTCACTGACAACAGTTGGGAGTGTCCCAGAACAAAAATCTGCACAGACACAGCTCAAGTGAATTAAGAGTCCTGATTACGAGCACCCCTGGCTTTTATCTCCTCTCCAAAGTCGCCACTTCCTTTGTATCCAAAGTCCCAACAGGAGGATATCCTACCTTACTGTAGGATATCCCATCAAACACAGAGGTGATTTCAGCTGGAGATGACACATCGACTACAATTGGGTGGGAAGACAGCAAAGAGTCATCCTTTAGTACAGGAAGCACATCATCAATTAAAACCTGTTCAAGCTGAGAAAGAGAAGACATTAGAATAGAAACAAAGCAGGAGTACATGCCTACTTCTCAAATAAGTAGCTTGAACTATACTTCTCCAGGCAATTTGAAATGGAATGACATTTCATGCCCTCTAAAGAAGGACTTGCAAACTCTTACTTTACATCTGAGAGGGGAAGGATACAATTTTTCCTTAACTAAGATAAATTGCCTTTTGCAGATCCTGTTTTCCTGTGTATATCATAACACAGACACCCATCCCAGTAGGCAAAAAGAGTAGCCTGTGTTACCAGTTTCAGAAGCGTGACAATATTCAGAAAGCATTATGATCTCCTCTTGCGAAAAGGGAGCTGGGTAGGAAGGGAGGGAGGGAAGAAGGAGGCAGCATTCTTCATCCCAAGGCTTATAATGGTTTTTTAAAGTGATTTAAAGTTTTTTTAAAAGTGATTTTAAGTTTTTAAAAAAGATTAAGTAGCCATCAGTCAAAATCCCCATATTTCCTAATCAATATTGACCAAAAAAGACTAAAATTCAATTTAGCTTTCCTCTTCTAATACTCACTAGGATAACATTGAAATGTCTTAGATCTTAAATGAACATAGTAACTAGATACAAAAACATCTTTTACACTCAGTAATTAGAATTGTTCTCACATAGTTAGGACCATAGATCTTCTACTTTAAAGTGTAAAAGTGACCCAGGAATGATTTTGTTCTCAGCCTCTGTGCAGGGAGAGGGGCAGGGAAAGCAGCAAGTAGGCACTGCCTGCTTTTGAAGTCACCAGAATCAGGGGATAGTAGATTGCAACAGGCTCAACCTATGCAAAACCTACTCTGCTCCCTTCCACTGCCATATGTTATGTCCTACTACCCAGAACCTCATTGCACCTGGACAGCTGGGGGAAAATATGCATGCTATGTGCCATCACATCTGTAGGGGAGGGAAGTAAGGAGCAAGAAAATTCCCTTTTCTCATGGAGTATAATGCATACTAAAGGCTTACTTCTTCACAATGCCCTTAAAGCCTCTGGAGTTGGCACAGTTAGCACCTTGGCCATCCACTGTCACTACCTGTTTTTGCATTGCACAGAGTAGAGATTATCTGAGTTGAAACATTGGAAATGACACTTAAAATGCTGGCAGAAGCTGAATGGGAGTCCAGTATTTTTCCTTGATAACAGCTCAAGATGTGGAGACTGGCCCAGGTTCCCAACCCTTACTAGATCAGATAACGATCCTAAGTCCCATGAAGAGAGTACAGCCCAACTAAATAAATACAGGAAAATCTCCATCTTTCAGAGTTAGACCTTTAAGCAACCCTGCAAAATTGTTAAGGCTTTGTCCAGAACCCACCTAAGTGTTACTTGCCATAATATCCAAACACTTGACTCACTTGTTAAAAAATAATTAACTCTTTCCTGCAGACTAAAACTTCATAAAGTTTACTTTGACTAATTTCAGACCATAGCATAGCTAAGTGAAAAACTTAAAACAACTTTTTCTTTATGTTGCACCACACTATGTTAGTTTTCTATAAATATACTTCAAGTCTTCAATATCTTAGTCTAAATTTTACTCCCTTCCAAAATATTCCTCCCAGCCCCGCCAACTCTCCACAAGGTAGAAATAATTACCATTTGCCATTCTGGTTCTGCTGCATTTGCTCCTAGGAACTCAAAATAACTGGCAAATCCTTCATTTAACCACAAGTCATCCCACCAGTCCATGGTTACAATATTTCCAAACCACTACAATTATAAACATAAAGATGTAGGTTTAGATAAATAGCACATACACATTTCAGTATCTCACATCTCCATACAAAACATTCATTTGCTTACTTTTCTCCTGCTGCCAGATGAAAATTATTGTAATTCTGGGGTCTGAATAGGAATTAAGGCCTTGCATAGTGTTAAAACATCACTTTTATTATAAAATTACATATTACTGGGGAGATTGCTAATGATTCATGTACCACTGGAAATATTTTTAGTTTCTTCCTCTTGATTTGTATTTTTAAGGATATGTTTTCAGACAGCCTCCACAGTGTGTAGTTGTCCCTGTTTGCCTGCCCAAAAGAGACATCTGCACACATAAATTAGTTTCTCTAAGACATTTTAGACAGATTTTCATAAACTGGCTGACAGTCTGGGCCCAAGCATCTAACTTCCTGAGAAAAATTCCAAGGCAGTAGTCATGGTACTTTAAACCTCTGACAGGGATCAGTTTTTACATGGTATTTTGCAACCAGATTTTGAGCAAATGTAGAAGATCCTGAGACAAAGTTAATGATAGTATTTTCAAGATTAAAATGTTGTGACTATCTATTTGAAACACTGTAAAATGACTCATGTCCTAAAATATACCTGATGAACGAGCTCATGGGCTATCACAGCAGCTACTCTCTGCTTGTTGGATGTGGCTGACTCCTCAGGATCATACAGCAGGTTTGTTTCTCGGTATGTGATCAGCCCCCAGTTCTCCATAGCACCTGTCCCGAAATCAGGAATAGCTATTTTATCTGCATTGAAAGAAAGAGACAACGATTACCACTGTATCCTTTAAATCAATTATCTTGTCCTCTCTCTGTGTATTTACAGCCTGTTTTGCTTACCATTTGTAATTCTGGCTTACTACTATGGACTGCAGGCTGTGATCTGTGTTTAAGAAGAGAACTGGCCTACAGCAGCTGATAGCAAGCTCCCTGGTTCTGCTGAGATTAACAGAGGTAGGATCAGTTGCACTAGCTGAGGATCTGTCCTGGGAGGTGATGCTGTGCCATCTCCTGGGAACATGCATATCATACATTACTTAATTTTGGCTTCAGAAATTAATACTGTTGTCTGGGGATATGCTGTAGGCAGTAAACCTCCTGAAACTATTTGTAGCTTAATGAAGCATGACATTGTTTGTCACACTGTCCTATTAAAAATATTTATTGACATGTTAACTAAAGTAAATCCCCCATGCAGTGAACAGCATCTGCTTCTACGCCTGGCAATTTGTGGGGGTCACTCATTTATGGTCAGTAATCAATACAGGTTTAAATTAAAATTGCAAACTCAATTGAACTGGCATTTTCTTCTGCAAATAATGACCACAGGCTTTCACTGTGGTTTAGTGAAAAAGTACAGATGGATTTAAAACTGAATAGAATGAAAACCCCTCACCCCACTACAACAGAAAATAAGAATTACTTATTTTAAATTAAACAACTTGATTACAGAATCAAAGCTGATAGTTTGGCGAGGACTTCACTGACAGTCAAAATGAGGATGCAAGGAGAAAGGTAATGCCAGAAGCCATAAATCAATGTGAAATACAATATTTAAATAAACCATTATGCAGAAACATATTTGATTCATCAGGTTTGACCTGGGTAACTTCTAATAATGAGGGAACAACATGGTAAGTCAAGATTAGTGATCCAACAAATAGACATTCTGGGAAAAACAGTATAGAATCTACAAAAGCATCTAACCTGTAACGCTGCTGACCTGAAGTCCACCCTGTCACACAGACAAGCCTTTATCCATATGCTGCCATGGCAAAGTCATCAGGCTTTCATGACAGTGAAAGTTTGAATATAAAGCACAAGTGAGATATAGTACCTATTATTACTGGGGACCAGTGTGTGAAAGAAAAACATATTGTACTGGTTTCCCTAATTCTGTTGTCATTGAAATGCAATAAGATATTTACAGTAAACTCAGGTGCTGTTTTGAAAGGAGGAGGTAAAAATCTTTTGTTAAAATAATGTAGGTTAGCCCAATAGGTACAGGTACAAATAGCGAACAAAAGGTTTGCACAGCATTATTGTCTTCAAAGTTTTGGGGATTTTTTTCCCCACTATATTGTCTTGACTTGTTTGCAGTTAGTATTTTCCATCTTTTTAAGTTCATGAACCTAACTGAATTACCTCTCTGAACGTCTTAGAAGTGAAAATTTCCGAAACTCTGCATTCCAAACTTGATTATTGTGCATTTTAAACTGCATGACTCAGATCCAGAGTCCAGCTATTCCAAGCTAAAGGATGCCCAAATGCACTACTTTCTCTTTGCTTGTTTTGTAACCATGGGCAAAATTTGAGAGTGCACCTGCTCTTATTTAGTCCCAGATCTTTATTTAGCCCAGCAGTAGATACTACAAATTATATGCTGGACCACATTCATCTTTCTAAGAAGTGGATACACACCCACTTTGCACTAAGGTTAATAAGTAATATGACATACTCTCTGGCAGTTTACATCTTGAATTATCTCACTGCTGACTTTTGTTCAGAAGTTCACATAGAAGTGGTACATATTTTTCTAAAACTTCTGGCTCTGTTTTAAGTCATGATGGTCCTTTGCTGATGACACCAATGCTTCCCTTGATTTTCCACAAGACACTTTAAAATAAACATGCCAGGACCAGTTCTTCTGTTCAGCAAACTGTGAGAACTGGTAACTAAACAGTAACTGAGACCAACTCATCCATCATGACATTTAGAAACATCTTGAACTACATTGGTACAGCTTTAAAACATCCTGACATAGTATCAGCAGTTAGCAACCAAATGCTTTCATGGCTGTTTTCCACCAAAGGACAGAGATCTGTAGGAGCAACATAACCATGACATTGAATTAACAAAATG
The DNA here is from genome assembly GCA_013397915.1 of Daphoenositta chrysoptera. NCBI lineage: Eukaryota > Metazoa > Chordata > Aves > Passeriformes > Daphoenositta > Daphoenositta chrysoptera. The sequence goes on from VZRO01005377.1 coordinate 422,316, forward strand.
AAAAACATAAATGTGAATAATCACCTAGTTTTGGAAGAGAATAGCTCAAATTAAAGTATTGTTCAAAGAAGTTGAATACAATTCTTGTTACATTTGCTGCATATTCTGCCGTGTGTATTTGCTGTGGCTGGGCATAAACTCTCAGCTGTAAAATACAGAGAGACAATTAGAGAAGTTTTCAGTTAAAAGGAATCAGGTGTCAAACATTGAAAAGGTATTTAGCATACATAACACTGCAGGTTTTCTCTGAGACTGGCCTGAACACTGAATTCTGTTACCCATCACATTTATTCAACAAAGTTTTTTGAATGTTGTATGTAAGAGAGACCAAGTCAACATAATCTGTGTACACTTTCCAGTGTTTGTCTGAAGCATAAAACTGGCAAGACCCATGTCCAGAAGCTCACAGTGGCCAAGCCTGGAGCAGGACCCGAATGTGTACCAGCCCCTACATCCCCATGGCCTGGTTTTCTCAAGAAGGAGACCTGAGCAAGCACAGTCAAAGTGACTTGTTCTGAGCAGTTCAATGATCTCAACTGATCCCATCAGATCAATCTTTAGGAGCACATCTGTATTGAAATGTGTCAGATGTCCATAGCACCTTATTTTATTCAACTTAAAGCAACCTTTCCTATGTACTATCATCAGAGTTTCCGCTTGTCCTTGGATGTTTGAAGATCTCAAACCCGCTGAAGACAGTGCATTTACCAGACTTGTGACTCTTCCCAGACATGCTGGCCCATGCAGGTTGAGTGGCTGTTTGACCAGGACCTTGAGCTACACAGCCACCCAGTCACAGCTTTGGTGCCTTCTGGGTTGCTGTGCCCCAGGAAATCATAAGCAAAAATCATCTCTCTCTTCTATGGCCAAGCAAGTCCGGGAAAACTGGCACATTTGGTAGCCCTGTGTATGATGAGTGACCATTTCTGTGCTCCTCCCATATATCTGAATGAAAAAAAAGATGTGTTGAATGCTGACCCTTCTATCCCTGAAGCTTGGTGCCTGGGACTGATTTGGCTATTGCTGTCAAGCAGTAGGAAACAAGCTCTGGAGGACTAGACTCTTTATGGCACCCATGGCCACGATGAGGAGGCCTGCAGCTTGGAAAAACCTTTTGAGAAGTTATCTTTACATTGTGAAGACAAAGTTTGAGCTCAGAATTCAGGGAGTCTTTTGGGGATCTTTCCCTCAATCTCTTTGTCCCAAAGCCTGCTGCAGCTGTATGTAAGCTGTTCTCTTCCCTGTCCCCGAAAATCTCCAATATGGATGAGATTTATATATGGAGTGAAGTTTCTGGTTTTAGGAAAACCAATCCATCTCATTTTGCCAGCTCCAGGACTCTTATGAATGGGCCACATTCATCTGACTACACTGGTGTGGCTTGTTTACTCCTTCAGTGCTGTCTTACAGCCAGGAGTTTAGGGCCCAAGCTGAGCAAAGGAGTTGGTCTATTCCAGGAACTCTTTTGGAGCCTGACAATACATTGATTTCAATACCATGAAATTATACTTCCTCCAGTGAGAGGGGGGGATGGGAAAGTGGTCAGAAATAAAGTTGGAAAAAAAAACCCCAACAAACCAAAAACCAAAAAACCAAAATAACAAGCAAACAAAAAAAAAAAAAAAAAAAANAAACAAAAAAAGCCCCCCAAAAAAGCTTCTGAACTTCAATTGGGAATCCATTCTAGCCAGGGGATTTCCCACAGGGTCAGTTTGCAATTACAATCTGCAATTTCCAATTCTGTAAGCTCTTTACCCAATTTAGCAGTTTTCAGTCCCCTAGCTGATCCATATTAATGGTTTCCAAAACCTTCCGCCTGCACTAGAACTAACTTTGGGTTTCATTTGTATAATCTCCTCTGTGATTTTCCAAACCAGACATTCAGTACCTGACAGGAAATAAGCTCAGGAGCATTGTTTCCAGCTGTAGGCACATTTCCCACCACTGATTTAAAGAATGTCTTCATTAGGGCTTTCAGAGTGAACGGCAGAGTTTTTAAATTATTTACTGTGTCATGTGAACTGTATGCTCTTGCTGTTGTTTATGAAAGTAATTTATGGATCACATGGATACTCTCTGTTGGATGAGGGATTTCTTGTTAGAAATTTACACAGCAAACTATGGAATGTTCTTTTCAGTAGTTGGTGAATCTAAATACCTCTGTTCAGCTGGTCTTCAAAGTTCTTGGACAGCAAGCCTTGGAAAGGTTAGAAGAATAACTTTCTATATATATGATTAAAAACCCTAAAGATAGTCTGGTTTTCCTGGGGAAAACATAATTTTTAGTGATGGATCTTACACATGTATTTTATATTGGTACAAATATGTTCATGTTAAGAGAAAAGAAACAGATATGATTTTAACCTCACTTAAACCCCAAGTTTTCTAGTGCAGGCAAGTCCTCAGACACTGTTTAGTGAACAGCATTAATAAAATATGTAGTAACCAAGGCCTGAATTAGAAGATGTTTCTTCAGGCAACCTCTGTACTGACACGAATACCCCTGCTTCCACACACACACTTTAATTACCATGTTTCAGTGAACACTCCCTTCTATTTAGAAAAGCTACAACCAGTCAGGAACATTGTGGGCTGTAGTGTTTTGCTTGGGGGAAAAAAACAAATAGTGATCTCAGGGCCATACTCTGGAGCGTGGCATGGACAAGTAGTGAATGTTTAACTTCTACACGTAGAAAACAGTGTTACACACTTCTTCAGTACATTTTTTTTCCTTACCACACTATGTTCTGCACAAAAATCTAGACAAATTCTGATTCTTAAAGGAACTAAACTCTAGAGAATATCTATTGAAGGCAAACAGTCAAAATCCTGTCCCAGATACTGAGTGGATCAGCTATGCTGAAGAGCAATCGGTTAACAAAATTGTGTGACTGGGTGGCCTGAAAATGTACTCCTGTGAATTACTGAGCCAAGCAGCAGGGAACTAAGAGTATTACATCTCTACCTCAGGATCCATTTGCTTGTCTAAGTGAAATTTAGCTTTAGTTATTTGTCAAGTAATAATATAAGCATACAGCATGACACTAGCGAGGGCACAGAGGGAGGCCTCAGCACAGTGCTGTGACAGGAAGTCTTTCCTAAGAGCTGAATCAGAACTTTGGAGATTTCTATGAGACAGATTTCAACATCAGTGAACAGCCTTAAGTAGGGAAGGATCTTATGGGCTTTTTCGGTTAAAGAAACTAAGGAAGAGCTAACTTGCTAAGGGAACAGTAGCCTGGCTGGGGTTTTATCCTAGATTCCCTGTCCATTTGCGACACTGTCTCCAGAAAACGAGGAAAGCACTGCCAGCTCACATGAACAACAAGACCATGTGTTACATAAGGGGAACGGGAGGGGAAGAAGCAAGGGCATACAGCCCTAGGGATCATTCTCTGTATCAGATGAGAAAAATATCTAAACCAATAAACAATTAACAGCAGGTTGAGTATCCTAAACTAGGTTTAGGCTAAATGAGGAGTTTCTGTTGAGGGGCAAGTTGTATTTTGGATTTCTGTTTGTGATTCAATGTAATGTGTTGTGATCTCTTTATGCCTGATCAGCTACACCTTCAGGAGATTTGAATCTAAGCAAGAAATGGATTGGCCTGCCTACTACATCTAAATGAAGGAGCTATTTTAGTTTAATGGATTCAGATTCATTAGAGCATTCACTTCATTAGGGCATCTACGAAATATCTATCTGTTTAGGCAGACACTATCACTTCTATACTTATTTTTACAGAACTTACACTGGGCAGTTGCCTATTGCCACTGCTGGAAAATAAAGCAAGCCAGTAGATAATGGCACATAGCACTGCAGTCCTATGTCTCAACAGCTGTAATAACATGAAGTGCTTAGATTCACACTTTTTAACCCACAGAAAACCATAAAGTATTTGTATTCATGGCCTGTGACTCTCCTGTACCCCCTAACTTGTACATTCCTTCAGTGACTGGGCTTTGAGTCAGGCATCAGTTCGGAGAAAGAGTGCTCCTTTCTCACCCGTGTGCTTGTATGGGAGGTACTGACTGGGATCTCACAAAGATGGGAGGCAGGGAAGGACTGCAAAACACTGTATGTAGTGAAGGTCAGAGGGACCACTGTGAACACCTAATCTGATAAAATAGGCTGCACAAAATACGCTATAGGAAAAGGAAAAATATGTCCCTGTTTGTATAAAAAGAGATTAAAAAAAAAAAAAAGCAAATCAAGGCACATCTGTCATCTGAACCACGTTCAGGCTGCAGAAGGACTTACAGGTTTTCCACTCGCGGATATTCTCTCTACCCAGGCAAACTGGTGCACCGCAAAGCATACCAAGTAAGTGCTCATGGGGACTGACTTCATGAAAGTTGTTCGATTCCAGCCATCGCCAAGCTGTTCAGTTTGCTGCAGAAATGCAAAAAGAATCAAATTGATTTTTGAAATTGCAAACACATGCATAAGAGTACAATATTTGTATGAAGGCTGCAACTGCATAGGAAAAACAAATCACCACTCCAGGTCTGCCTCTTCTGGCATTCCATTGCTGAAGGCAAGAGAACAGACAACATATTTTTCTTCTGCAATACATGAAATGGTACTTTGCTTTTTTGGCACTAAATAGGTTTACCTTGTTCTAATTTTCATCAGGGATTTGAAATCGTTCACATGAATAGGTATTTTGCCAACAGGAATTTTCTGGTGTATGCTGTGTTTTGTTCTTGCAATTGTTGCATAAAATAACATCACTTTGGACATAGCAGAGAAGAGACTTAATTTTCTCCTCTCTTAAATACATGCATCATGTATTTACGTCATGATGCAGGGATGCTACCTGGGATAAAGACCAGTCTAATGAATCTATCCTGAATTCATTCAAATACAAATGATCACTGCTAATTGGTGGGTTGCTTAAATGTACATAAAATTTACTGCTGATCATAGTTGTTATTTTGCAAATCAATTAAGAAACATTCCTGATTTTCCCAGATGGGTTTTCCTCTAAGTTTGCTGACAGCACTAAATAGGAAGGGGCAGACACTGGCCTCTTCTTTCCCATGACCAGTGACAGGACTCAAGGAAACGGCATGAAGTTGAGCCAGGGGAGGTTTACGTTTGATTTTCGGAAAAGGGTTTTTACCCAGAGGGTGGAAACTGGAACAGGCTCCCCAGGAAAGTGGTCACAACACCATGCCTGACAGAGTTCCAGAAGTGTTTGGACAATGCTCTCAGGCACATGGTGTGATTCTTGCAGTGTCCTGTGCAGGGCCAGGAGTTGGACTTGATGATCTTCATGGGCCCCTTACAACTCAGCTTATGCTATGGTTCTATTCTAAATATATATTTTTCTGTTCCTTTTCTGCTATAGTCTGATAATTTTTGTGCTTCTGACTAGATGACTAACTTAAATAGAACAAAAGCCAAAAGCATACAAAAGACATTAGCCTTTTAGAGATACAGGGGTTCATGAGATTTGTTTGTTATAAACACAATTAAGCACAGACAGTTAATGTTACAGGTAATATGATTCCATGAGCAAAAAAGCCTTTTCACAAAGGTATTCACAATCTAATTTTCCATTATTTTACCCATTTTGACTCTATTTTGATATCTTTTGTTATTTCAACAAAGTCAGGACTTGAGTGGAAAAAAAATTGAAAAAACTCAACTCCAGTGAAAAATGCGAATGAAATGTGCAAGATTCTGATTTTGCTGATCTGATTTTGCCATGGTGATTATAAAGCTCCACACCACCCAAACTACTACAGGACATGTTACATACAATGTGCCTTGCATTTAGAAACTCTTATGTTTCCATCTGTGGAAAAGATTTTTCCCAAAGTTCTTTCACTAGTAAGACCAGAGCTACTGACCTTGACCAGATGAAAAAGAGCCCTGCTATAATCCCTTAGTCAAACCTCAATATGAATTCAGCATTATCTACATTTTCTTATCTGTACTTGCTTTTTAGCAAATCAATTAAGAGGCAGTAGTTAGCCCTTTGCAAGCCTGTTATTGTAGGTTCATACTAGAGGCAAAGTCCACATGTCAAGGTGTAAAGTAAATCTCAAAACACAATAAATCCTGATAACATACAGTGTTATCCCCTTACTTCCTTGCTCGTACCCTCACTTATCTGAGGTCTGTGAGGAAAGGTACAGCACTCTCCTTTCATGTGTTGTTCATCAAAGTGCCTGGTGCTCTTCTAGGTATCATAGAAATATTTTTAATAACAGTGGGTCAGAGCTTTAAGTATGCAAAGGGTATGGATGCATCTGTATCAACCTGGTAATAGATATCTCAGCTGCATTGGTAGAAGGATAAATTTTGGGGACTCTAAATAAGACAGCACACAGTAAAGCAGACCTTTGTTTTCTGGGTGGGGGAGTGATTGGAAAAATGCAAATGCCAGCAGCCTGGAGGCTGGAAGCTCTTTTTTCTACCTTTCTTTCTTTCTTTTTTTTTTTTTTTTTTTTTTTTTTTTAACTTGGCACTTTATCTTCCACTTCAGAATTTATTAGTAGAAATTATACAATAGACTACACATTCAGTAGAACTATTCAGTAGAAACTCTCTCGTCTGAAAGCCATTCAGTCTTCTTCCAGAAGGCCCAGAGGTAGATATTTGATGCCATTGAATTTCATAAAAAACTTGGAATTTTACACACTAGGTCTAGAAATGGATTATTTAAGAAATTATAGACATGGTGGAATGATGTATGTCCACACCCATGAGCTGACAGATGGGGTTTCAGATCCTCTATTATTAAAAAATAATAATCCTAGTCTTTCTGGCTAGCAGGATTCTTTGCCATTAAATTGTGATCAGCAGATCCTCATTTTGGACCATTATGCAGTTTTAATGATTATTTTAGACTTTCCATCTGGGAAACAGCTGTCTTTCAGAGTACCCATTCTCTGAGCCTACCCAGTTTGACTGAAAAACCTGCCAATATCTATTTATAGTTAGCAGGGGATGCTTACCTAGAATATCTGAACAGAGGGTCAGCTGGCTAATGACAGAGGAGATGTTTCATTTTTGCTTTGGATTTGACTGTGTACTGCCATGTTGTGTGTTGGTGGACCCCTTCGAGTCCTAACTAGCCAGTCAGTTCTGTTCATGGAATATTTATTAACCATGAGTTTTACAGTGCCTGAGTGATAGGGTCTGTGAACGTGCAAGAACCTGGTGACCAACACTACCTATCAGTGGCTCTACAGAACCATTCCTCTTAGGCAGCAGTTGGGAAAGACATACCTGTACTGGCATGTTTGAAAGCGCTTGGTACGCATCTTGATGGATGATGGATATGTTGTAAGTTGCCTTTTTGTTTGGCTCGTCAAAGCAGGGAAATGATTTCCGTGCATCTGTTGGCTCATGATCAGTTGCTGCAATGCTCCTGAAACAAACAACACATTAGCAAGACTTCATTATAAAGCTTTGAAATTCTGTCTGTAATTTTTAAGCATAGTTTTTTAACAATTTACCAACTAACTTCAACTACAAATATTCGTGTATATTTTTCCATTCATAAAAGCAGGTGACATCAGAAATGCATGAACTGACATCGCGTAGTCAGTCTGTAATCAACATCCTCTAGGTTTCAGAGCAAAAGCTGATGCAAATTGCTTATCATCAAATATTTTTAGGAGACAGGCAATAAGATAGGCATGACCCCTCATGGATAGTGAAAATTTTGCTCACCCTTCTGCTGAGCTTTCCCACTGATTTATGGCCCTAAAATAAAGAACTGATGATATCACCTGAAAGGAATAAGTCACTCCAAGGGTTGTTTACCCACTACAGCATATTTTGGGATTAAGGCCTTGAACATCTCCTGAAGCAACACCTTGAAATTGTGTAAATGTCAATAAATCTCATCCTGCTCGTGTGTTTCTTTTTCTGCATTTACCAGATCCAGTTTTCTCCTGGTGCTGTTATGCTCGCCTGACTCCATTAGTGAAACTGCTGGAGAAAGCATGGAAAGTTCAAGTGAACATCCCGGTACATAACTAATGCTATGCAAGCTGTGTTGAGGGAGCTAGAAAGCCATCTCAGTTATGCAAAACCAGCTGGAGGAGCTAGACAATAGGGGTCATGTAAAAACATTAAGGTGAAGGTTGTGAGTGTTCATACTGCGCTTGCTTCTCTCAGTGACATCAGGCTCCCCCATTAATGACCCACACAGTGGCAGAGCATATTCTCTCCAGTGATTGATGGTGAAAGGGATGCTCCTTCAATTAATCTGGAATGTCGAGCATTTTCTGACAGCACATCTACAGCTGCTCCAACTATATTAAGGTAGTTTTTCTTTCCAAAAAGTAATTAAAAGTGTACATCATAAATTACAGGTCTGCAGCAATCCTAGAAGCTCACTTGACAACCAATTTTTCAATGCTTCTGTTGCCCTTGGCATTTCCCTGTGATGGTTAAATACTAAACTGGTCATTAGGAACATGTAGCAGCAAAGGTTATTTAGAAGCCTGACGGAGATAATACGTCTGGGTTCTCTCCATTCATGTTCTTTGGAATAGTAGCTCAAAGGTTCATGGGCAGAAAGCATAACAAACATTCACCTTAACAGAACTTCAGACTCAATACTGAGTTTCTTTTGCTTGGTCCATTCTTTGCTGTCACTCTCTACTTTTCACAGGATTTGAGAGCTATTTCACAATTAAGTTAACTCCAAGCCTCCAGGGCAATGCTTCACAGCTATTGGTTAAAAACTTGGCTATATTTTTTGACACATTTATGTCTTGTTCCTACAGACTGATAACATCGTGATATATCTGTTGATTTATAAGGTGATAATCCATATATCCTCGTATGTTTGTGGAGGCAAACAGACATTAGGAGTGAAAAACCTCAGCACTACCCTTTCTATAGGCTATATGATGGGAACTCCAGACTATGGCATGCATAGAAGTTGCAGTAGAAAGATGAAATATTGTAATCCACTTTCAAACTGCCTAATGTGGTTTTTAGATAAGATTTTCTTCACTTCTTGGTGGCTTCTGCTCTTTAATCTGATGTCCGGACCTTTAAATGTGAACTGGAGATGGTAGTTGTAAGCATCATAGTAATAAGAAGTGAATATCTGGCTGAGACTGCATCCAGCTGTTGTCAAAATAAAACAGTGATGCATTTAGAACCATGATGAATTTTCCTTTTCTTCCCCTCCCCCAAAGTACAAGGCATTAGTGTCAAACCCTTCCTCCCTGAACTAATTAAAGCATTTTTCTCCTAGTCTTACTTAAAATTCCGACTCCTTGCTTCTTCTGAGAAAACTTTCTCCTTAAGAAAGAAAATCAGGAGTGCTAATTTTGTACACAGAAGAAAACTTTGCCCTTCTGTATTCAATAAAATTCTAAATACATCCCTGTTAGCCATGTCCCAGCCTCTTGTTCTCTTATGGACAACAGAGAGAATTCCTACAAAAGGAAAGCCATACATTGTCACTAACAGTAGTGTAAAATCCAAGCCAGCTGCTGTGACATACTTGTATTATTTACAATATTAAGGAAAAAATACAAGGGGGCTTTAGCACATTCCTTGAGAGAAACTAAAGACTTGAATAACCCATTACACCAGGCAAGGACTCATCTTTTGCTCCTCTCATAGTATCCGAAAACAATGCAAGTGTAATGTAGTAGTTATGCTCACTGCATCATGCAAGTAGGGAAGGACTGTTATTCCTTTTTCATCAATGTGGAAATTAAATGCACAAACAGAGGAATAGTTTTACCAAGGGACTTAAGTGTTTATGGCTAGATTTGGAAGAGACAGGAGCGTCTAGGCAGGTCTATGTCCAAAATCTACATTTTCAAAGTTTCTGCTTTCCTGTTCCCTACCTGCATGTGCACATCAATTTAAATAGTCATGATTCCAAGGTATCTCAAGATCTGCTTCAGGGCATGTCCAAAAGTACCTTTTTCCTGATGGGGACTGTGTGATTCGTCTGAACAGGATCCCCAAATGAGGCGTTCTCCCTAAGCCTCTCAAAGAGCCCAGACTCAGAGGCATGTTCAGCACAGATCTACCCATTTTCCACAAAATGTGGTGGGAGATTTGAATCTATGCAACAGCAGAGCCTGGACACGTGCCCAGTTTGTAAGCAAAAGGCCTTATAGCAATGCTTTGGCAAACCTTTGCCTTCACAGATAAACATCTGGGGAGCAGCTCCGCCCTAGCAGCTGACTTTCCAGTATTATTAAGTCTCTCTAAAGGTCCTACTGCTTCTAACACCGCACAGAATGGATAGTAGAGTATGTTGATTACATGTTGGATCTCCTTTTCACCTCAGCCCCCTTCTCTTTAACATCCATTATTAATAGACTTGTTTGATCATTGCTATTACCTTATCTGATTTGTATTTACTTGCAACATGACAAGAACAGAACTATTTGAGTTGAAATTTTACAAGGGTGGTGTCTACCTCAGGCAAAGGCAAAATAAAAAAACTAATTCCTGTCAGCATTGTTTCTGAGTAGAAAGCCAGGGGGAAATGCCTTTTTAATAAGAAATGAAACCCTTCCCTAACTGTCCTTCTGCACCCCATCCTATCCCCTATCCTCTGCTGCATAGCAGCAACTTGGCTGGTGGTTACTTTACATTCAAAGCTGTACTTACCACTATCATGTACATCACCTCTGCCACCCCCCCAAACAATCTGCCCAAACTCAAGCACATGAAAAATATTTCAGAATTTACCTTTCACTCATTCTTAATAAAGCCCTTCTCAAGCCTAACAAACTCACACTCTCAGTTCCTTTCTGCATTGAGAGCTTTCAGACTGCTGGCTAGGATCATCCTTGCAATTGTAGCTTCCAGCAGCAATTAAAGAACTAGGAACAGTCTAAGTGAGCTCACATTTTATGCTTCCTTTAAAGTTCTCCTTTCTTCCTGGCATCAGATGCTTGGCCCTTGTCTACCTATACTGTCTGGATTTGAGGGACAGGCACTCACCTCTCCTGCTCTGCAACTCAGAAGACCTGTGTTCTGGTCCTGCTGTTCTGGTGTTGTGACAGACCTGGGGCTATAAATTTAATATCTAGATATCCTTCACCAGTGCAAAGTAAGTAACACACCTCAACTTAAAAGGATGCTAGGAGGTTGAACATTAAAACTGCTCTGGAGATGTCAGATGCTCTAAGTATGAAATCAAAGCTGCTCAAAGTATAAAACCAAAGCATCTTTCAAGTCAGAGCAATAGTGAGGTCATAGATGGAGGAAAAGAAGAGGAAAAGAGCTGCCTGGTGTTAGAGCTGTACCCTGCATGATTTATCCACAGATAAATCAATGCTTGATTCACCCTCTGCCTCTTGGATTTGCTGCTGCTGGTGCCTGTCACTGCTGCTACTCCTGGCATTGCCTGTCAGTGGTTGAATGGAGCTGATGAGACTCTCACTCATGACACCATTGTTCCAGGAGGGCATAGAAATGCCATGAAAACGGATCAGTGTTTGTCTCCATCTTCCTCCTACAGGGCCTTGTAAAAGTCTAGCCAAGTTTATCTCCAAGCTGTAAAAGCTGGAACGAGTCACTTGAGAAATGTAAACAGCAGAAAATGGATGAGTGTCCTCTTCGTACATTAAGTGCAAAGAATAGCCTTTCAGCAGTGGGCAATGGGTTTTTCAAGCTTCCACCTTGAAGTAGTGCAAACCTGGCAAGTGAAATGGGTTAGCTGAATTGGTAGAGGCTTTGTAATCTTCCAATAACTGTTGATATATTAATAAGGAAGAGACAGAGCACAAGAAGAAAGTAAAAGGTAACATTAATTATTTGGACTTTCCTACATACAATTTAAACCAGCTGCAAGAGAGACAGGAAAGTTCTGGTTTGAATATTCCTCAGGCTTACAACATCAAGGAGGTATGTTATCAGGAAAATTATCAGAAGAACATTTTACACCAAAACTGTTACCTTCGAGATAACGGAGAGAGTGGTGATAGTTGTGTGCTATTTATTGTACTATAGAGATAAAAACAGGCCTTCACCCCTCCAGCTCTTTGAGGGAGCCATTCAGTTCAAAGGTAAGCTCATACCAGTAGAGTTTGAAAAGGTTTTTCAGAATAATAATGATAAAAAAACCCTCATATCTCCAGCCCATATTCACTAGTCAGCAGCCAAAGGATTTTGAATACAGCATCTTCCTTAGGGGAATGAGAAAACTAAAGAATAGCCCAGAAATGTCAGCAAGTTGGTGAGAGACAAGACTGAAAATCTGAAACAGGAATAGAGCAGGCCTGAGCAAGTAAAAATAGAGAAGAAAGTTTAATAAATAAAACTGCTTTACTTGATCTGTCCGTTCTCAGTATAGGTGGTCCTATAAAACCCGACCAGCGAACCATTCAGCCAGCCTTGAAACTTCAGCGTGAGTACATAGGGATCACTTTCATCAGTGACAGGGAGCTCTGCTGCTGCCTTCATCACTATGTATTCTTGTGGCTTGTACTCAAAGCAGTCATTCAGAGCAATCTGCTGTCCTGAAGATTTCCGGAGTGTGGGTATTTCTGTAACCTTGGTCTCTCGCAGGTGAAGCCACAGGGAGCTGGTTGGTTTTTCCAAAGCAATAGATATACTGACTGTCCCACTGTAAGTGTCGTTCTCCATTTCAGGCTTGATTTCCAGATCGTAGTGGATAGGCTTGACATAAGTGGGCAGCCTAAAATCTGTCCAGTCTCCAGTCTCATCATTCTTGGAAGGACAGGGACCCAAATCTACTGGGGGAGGACGCTGATCTGTTGTTGTCGTCTGATCTGTTGTTGGTTGCTCTGTTGCCTTTGGAGGTTTAGGTCTGCTCAGTCCCACACCAAGTCCCACAGCAAGTCCTACAATGACCACGACTCCACAGATGATAGCCACATGCTTTGTCTTCATGCAGTACCTCTTGGACTTCTCATCCTCAAAATCCATGCCCTCCATCTCTGCTCCTGGGTCTGTTCTCAGAGCAAAACATTAACCACAAAAAAGGTTATTAGTCACTTCAGCACTTGCATTCAGTAAACTCAGCAGTCTTGGTTTGTATTTTAATTGTGTAGCTATAGCTGTTCTCTGCCTGTCTCCTGCACCTCGCTTTCCACGAGACACTCAATTAATTAAAGACAACATGCATTCGGAGGAAATGTGAATGATGAAAAGAAGTGCAGCTGGGCAGGGAGACAGAGGTAACTGACACAGAAGAACATTGTTTCTGCCGTGCTCCCCTTATAAGCAGTGCAACCCCACCCCCCAGCCCCTCCTGTTCTGGCCTGAGTTAAATATAAAACAGTGCTATGTTAATCAGCAGTCAGGAGACGATCAGATGCCAAAGCTCTGTCAGCAGCTTTCAGAAGGAGTTTGCAGATAGAGGTGTAACTGCTCCAAACCCTCAGCCTTCACCACTACCTCTTCCTTTTTTTCCTCTGCTGTGTCTTGTTTAGGTTTTTGAGGTTTGGGTTGGGTTTTGTTCCTTCCTTTTACTAACAAAGATTTCCTTGAACTTCCACCCTATAGTTTGTGAAATGACATCTCAAAACTTGCAAAAATCATATATCTTTCAGTTGTTTCCCCTCTTTTCTGGGCTCATTTACCTTTGCCAAGTAACTCAAGGCAGTCACAGACAGATGAATGCACAGTGGAACCATAAATTTTGATCACTGCTTCAAACTTTAAAAGTTGTCTAATTCCCGTCCCCCTCATACAGCCAGTTTTCCAGGAGATTGACCATAACCATGCATGCAAGCTGGTAGCCTGGCATAGCATTGCTTTGTTGGTCAGCACAATTACAGTGCTGCCTGTGAACCCTTGCTGTGAGGGACACATCTAAGTATGATTTATGCACTAAAGATCTAATTTAGCATTTATTGCTTGTCATCACAATGTAACACTTCATTGAAGCAGATTAACTGAATAGAGCCTGATTCTGCTTGAGGGAATTTATTGTAAGTAAGGCCTTGCTAAGCCTGCAAGCAAGATGTTGCTAATGCAGTATGAAACTGAGCACAGCAGTAGTCTTTGAAACTGGACCAAAGGAAAACAGTGTAGAATAGAAATGTCAGTCCCTGCATCTTTTAACCCCATTTCTCCACTTATGTAGTCCAGCTGAGTAGATTTTTAAATCAGGTTCATCAGTTTGGCTTTATGCCTCCTGATTTAGTTTATTAGGAGACAGATTATTATCACTCTTTACATCAGTTACAGTTCTCTGACTACTTATCTGTGCTTCCTTTCCTTTCCTTTCCTTTCCTTTCCTTTCCTTTCCTTTCCTTTCCTTTCCTTTCCTTTCCTTTCCTTTCCTTTCCTTTCCTTTCCTTTCCTTTCCTTTCCTTTCCTTTCCTTTCCTTTCCTTTCCTTTCCTTTCCTTTCCTTTCCTTTCCTTTCCTTTCCTTTCCTTTCCTTTCCTTTCCTTTCCTTTCCTTTCCTTTCCTTTCCTTTCCTTTCCTTTCCTTTCCTTTCCTTTCCTTTCCTTTCCTTTCCTTTCCTTTCCTTTCCTTTCCTTTCCTTTCCTTTCCTTTCCTTTCCTTTCCTTTCCTTTCCTTTCCTTTCCTTTCCTTTCCTTTCCTTTCCTTTCCTTTCCTTTCCTTTCCTTTCCTTTCCTTTCCTTTCCTTTCCTTTCCTTTCCTTTCCTTTCCTTTCCTTTCCTTTCCTTTCCTTTCCTTTCCTTTCCTTTCCTTTCCTTTCCTTTCCTTTCCTTTCCTTTCCTTTCCTTTCCTTTCCTTTCCTTTCCTTTCCTTTCCTTTCCTTTCCTTTCCTTTCCTTTCCTTTCCTTTCCTTTCCTTTCCTTTCCTTTCCTTTCCTTTCCTTTCCTTTCCTTTCCTTTCCTTTCCTTTCCTTTCCTTTCCTTTCCTTTCCCTTCCCTTCCCTTCCCTTCCCTTCCCTTTTTTTCAGATGGGTGAAGTTTCACCCGAATGGATTGGCACATGCTTCAAGTGAGATGCACTAAACTGGGGAATTTCACCCAGTCTGTTTAGAAATGGATCTGTTCATAAGCCACACTTCAAAATACTGTCACTCACCGCAAGGAACTTTAGCCACCCAGTTTGCATCAGCACTCTTCCAGCACACTACTATTTATATATCATTTTGTTTTAAAGGCAAGGGTTTCCTACAGGAATGGAGAAAAAAAAAGGTCTTTTTTTTTTTTTTTTGCAGATCATCACATTAACTCTTACTCATGTATTTTCAGAAGTGGGAAACTGATGCAAAAACAAATCAAGCAGAAAGCTAAAAATCTGTTTCACATTATGCCTGTTTTTATTGTTTCCCATTTCTCTGCTGTGATCAAAACTAGATATGACATGGGAAACCAGTGCCCTTTAATGGATTGAGTAAGAATTCAACTTCTAGCAATAGAGCCAGCTCCAAAGATCATAGTCTTAACATTTAAAACCATTTCATCTTTTCTTTTGTTCTGATTGGGCAGGAAAAGGAAAAAGAGTTACAATAGATTTTAAAAAAGACATCTTTAGCCAAAGCAGGCCATAAGTGATGAGATAGTAAATGTATCTTGATTTCACACATGGTTTTTACATCCACTCCCATTTTCATTTTCCTTAGCCATAAGCTATTCTGTTACATTTTTAACCTGAAGATGAAAAATGCTGTTTGAGCTTATAGTCGGCAGAGCAGGTTATTTACTATAGTTTTGAAGAGACTTGAAGATTTCTTCACTGGTAACAATTACCTCTTTCAGGAAGAGCTAGGAAACAAATCTGGATGAGCTAGTCCTGAACAGCAAATATGTATGTATTTCTTATCCTAAGCCTTGAAGACAATGCTAATAGTAAAGTCCATTACAAGCTGTCAGTCAAGAGCAGTAGTGTAATTATGCACAAGCTCTATCATTGATCTTCTCCTTGTAATAACTGAGGTTCCAACCTAGTAGCAGCCAAAACGAAATATAATATATTTCTGGTATGGGTAGCTACGAGCAGACTTACTCCGAAACGTGGTTACTGACACTCCTGCAGTCAGCCAGCAGTGCTAACGAGACTCCCAGCTGCCAGTGACCCAATATACATGTCCAAAGATAAACAGGGCCCAAACTATTAATTCCTCTGCACAGGAGCAATGCAGGAGGGCAGAGCTCCCAAAAGCAATGCCAGCATTCCCCGTTTGTCTGTCTCCAGGTGGAAAGGGGCAGGGAACAGGATCTACCTCCCCAGAGAGGAGAGCACCGTGAGCCTCATGGGCGAGGTACAGATACTTTGTTTATCCTCTCTCCGCTAGCATAAGATGGTGGATACCCATATGGAAAGAAAGCCCCCCACCCCCAAGTTGCTCCAGCATAAACTACAAGCACGACTGCTTGTAGTTTGGCCAACACTGCAGGCAAGTGTTGGCCAAGCTTGGATTGGATTAGATTGCTTTAGTTCAACTTCTAGAAAGAGATTTAAACAGTCTTTGCAGTCACCTGGGCAATGCTAACACCTGTTATAATTTGTTTGGTGTTGATTTTTTTATCCAATCATATATTTCACCTCAAGCTAGGCTTTAGTTCCCAGCTTGCATCAGAATTACCACAACTAGCTTAGCCCTGTCCCTTTGGATACCTAAAAATGCAGGAGGGGTATGGAATCACCCTGCTCTGCCATGACATTGCTGGTGTGGACATGTACATGCTTCTTGGAACAATATCCGGATAACTTTTCAGACAACTACCAGGAATCTAATAAATGCTGATTTTTATCCACAAATTGTCAGCCATTCATTTCCAGTGTAATTTCCAATTTTAAGTATGGAAAGTGGAATAAAATTTCTGCAAGTGACAGCCAGGATCAACACTAGAAAAGGCCTGCTCCAGGCCTGCAGGGAGATGTCGCATACTCCCAGGATATCCTTAGTCATAGCTGACAATGAGAAAAGAGCTGCTCTGGAAAGCATCAAAGACATGAAAATAAATGAAGCATATTGAAAAAAAAAAAAAGAAAAAAGGAAAAAACTCCACTACCACTCACAACAAATGAAATTCCTCTGAGCCAAGTAATCCTTGGAATAACATGAAACACTTACTGGGCCTATGCCAAGGAGCTCTTTGTCTCCCTGTGTCCAGGGACTTTAGGGCAACATGAGGGCAGCAGAGTCTAAGGACCTCTGATTCCCTTCTGCTCTCAGAGCTGCCCTTGCTGCAAGATTTTGGAATAATAAATGGATCCTCTCTACCTCCATGAGGAGGAATTTGTCTCTCTTTATGCTAAAATAACACTCCTTCGATTTTTCATTGCAAAATAAGAAGACATGAAGGAATCTGCTGTTGTGACTGCTTTCTGGAGGAGCTGCACTTGTAGATTTCTCCCTTGTGGGCCCCTACCAAAAAAATCTTTAGGACATTAATTTGAGAAATATGAAACTGGTTAGAGTGTTTTTCCACCAGATCAGAAACAAACGTTTTCAGAAATAATTCCCTTGTCCAGTATTTTCCTGTATCTGTAATGACTTATTTTGTCCCTATCTTTTGGCTTTGAATCCTCTGGTAATCATTAATCCCCTTGAGTTCACAAGTCTTAGTAATTACCAGCTTGCAGTGTTACTTGTTCCACTCATAATCTTTTCTATGACAGTTTTTAACTCCAAAACAAGTTCTTTTGGGTTTCTGTTGTTTGAAAGAGCAAATGTTTTGAACTGACTTGAGAAAGACAGTCAGGATTTGTTCAGCCATAATTGTTTTCCCATTTAGATCTTTAAAATCTGGACTCAGTTTGTGAGATACTGTTGGATGGAGTGCCTTGGCAGGACTGCATTATTTCCTGCTGCAGACTGACAAGTTCTGTCCGTAACCCACCAGCTGAAGTGCAATGCAGCCCCACAACTTATTCTGGGTTCTGCTGTATTTCCCCAGCAGGTCAGTGCTAGATGTTGTATTTATCACTAAGGTTGAGGCTGAGGGGAGTTACCTCAAAGCCTGTTCTTAGTGAAGTACTATGAGTTACTGTTAGTAGAGGTTTTGTTTCCTTCCTTTCATATTTTCATATTTCAAATTCCTGGATGTAAATTCTGTGCCTTGAAACGTGAATGCCATACCTTATACTATTTATGTAAACAAAGCAAGTCAAACTGCATTCCTTTGGTTTGCTCTATCATATCATGTCCATGATAAGATATCTTATCATATGTATCTTATCAAATGAGCACTTACCATAAAATCATGGACTGGCATGGGCTCGAAGGGACCTTAAGGATCATCTAGACCTAATCCTCCTGCCAGGCACATTTTCTACTAGATGAAGTTGCTCAGAGCCCCATCCAGCCTGACCTTAACCACTTCTAGGAATGGGACATGTCTCACCACTCTCACAGTGAAGAATTTACAATATCTAATCTGAGCCTACCCTGCCAGTTTAAAGCCATTACCCCTTATCCTGTCCCTACATGCCCTTATAAGAAGTTCCTCTGCAGCTTAATCATGATGATACAGTTTGATGTGATATTGTATCATATTCTATTATATAACTTCATCTTCCACCGCATTGCTGCCAAGATGATATTCCTTGTGTTCTTTCATTCTAATCATTAGCCTTTAATACAAAACCAGTAAAGTCTGGATCCTGGTGAATAAAGTTGCAACTTTCCAATTCTACCATGTTTCATAATTTTTACATTTTTGTACCCTTTTTCTTCAACATTGGTCATTAAAATAGTTACAGTTTATGGCTATGCACTTTTCACCTTCCAGTGTCTTTAAAAACATGCCTGAGGAGAATTCTACTGTATCAACAAAATATGATTAAACTTATACAGACATTTTTTCCAAATCACTCAACATGCATCTTGTTTGACAAATTCCTAAACAAAATTGAGAAACAAGCTCTTACAGTGTAACTTCCAGGATATGTTGGCATACCAGCAGATCCACAGGAACATGAAATACAGCATTTTAGAAATTCCATGTGAAATTTGTTGATAAACTTTTGGAGGCATTTTATTCTCATGGAATGAAAAAATTGCTTTCCACTCTCTTCACTTTGTTTCGTGAGTGAGGGTGATGTCTTACAAGACCTTCTCTCTCCACTGGCAATTCAGGACGCTACTTTTAATCTACCTGGTATGAGTTACAGTCCCCTGAGGTGCCACCCCTGCTCTTGAGCATGGCTGTGGCACTCAGAATGCACTTATATTCATCCATTTCTATGTCTAGAAAGCAGAGCACAAGAAGGAAAGCATTTTGATGGAGGAGACGTGTAAAATTTTCTTCCCTCCCTGACTGGCCCCAGCCTGAAACTGTTAACCTTCAGGGCAAGCTTATTTATACTTGCTTTCTCCTTTGAAAGTCTGGAGAATTTCAGAGGCCAAATGAGTGAAAATGAATCATCACTCAGCCCAGCAATGGTGTCTGCTCAGCATGGAGCAGAAAGTACTAAATCCAAGTATGATTCTGGCTTCATTGAGCAGGTAATGAAGATTACTGTGGAAAACTGTATTTTCAGTTGAACACATGTTTTCACTTACAGTAAATTGTGGGTTTCTCATCTTACTAGAAAAGATACAGTGGAAATAAAAGAAGACATCAAACCAACTGGCAAGACAGAATGGAAGGATCACGTTATGCACAATTATTTATTTGTCCTTGCATATTTAGGTAGTTTTACTCAAGCTCGTTGATGATTGTTTTATTGCCCAGTTGATTGAGTGTTGAAAGTTACCTAATTAAAAGTTTTTGTATATGCCCCAGTTCAAACAAGTTAATCCCAGTTAAAAGCCATATTTTTCTTAAAATTCCCCTGTTGTGTCCCTGTTAAATGTTGTTCCCCA
>VZRO01005377.1:442044-507289 GCA_013397915.1 Daphoenositta chrysoptera
GATCAGTCATCCTTTTAATTACTAAAAGAGAGTAAGAGACTGAATCTTGCACTCTTAAAACTGTGTGCATTGGGGGCAATTCCATACCAGTCAATAGCAAAGTGCTCGAGAATCTGAGAAAAGAGCAATAGTATATAATAAAAGTGTAAAAAGAATGTCTTGCTTAGGTTAAGATAGCTTGACTATGCCATCATATAATAGCAAGTAAACTTATAGGACTTTCAAAGGCAGAAAATTTGGCACAAATTAGAAGGAAACCTTTTGTGTTAATATCACATGTATCTCATTCATGGTAGCATTCATAGTGAAGGGCCATAGATGCTGTTTATGAAGCATTTAGTGCCAGCCACTGAGAAGCAGAACAAGACTGAGAAGATTTCTGATTGCTTCTGCTGTGTAAGTTTATGCAATCCTTTGCTGCTGAAGCTGCAGCAGAAGTTACTCCAAGTTGCAGGTAAATAATTGCTCATGTGACTTCCAGCATTAGAAAAGTCCCTTAAATTAAACCAAGTTAGTGAAAGAGGATACAACAGTTTAACATTTTTCTTGATTGGAGATGTAATCTCAGGGCAATTGTCTGTCAACATGTATTTAGGTTACTTCCAAGTCTGTTACCTGTTTCATTTTCTTGGCCAGGTGATGAAGCTGATGAAAAAGAAAACAATTGCAGTTGCATAAACTGTTTCATTTAATATTATATAAAAAGATCCTCTTTCCCCCCCCTTGCAAACAGGATTGTGGTTGTATTAAGGCATTTCAAAATGAATCAAGAGACTGGGGGATGAAGGAAAGTCAACAATTACAGACCTGTCTCTCTTCCCTTCCTCCCTCCCAGTTGAATCTCTGAGTGCAAAATGGAAATAGAACAAGCTATGTCTTTGGGACTTTCACCACATTTGCTTCATCTGTTTTGCCTTGCATACAATATGTCTCTCTCTCACGGACTAGCTCTGTTTTCATCAGTCCTTACCTCCCCACGCCCACTGGCAACAGGTGCTGCAGTGGTTGGGTAGAGCAGGAGTTAGGCAGAGATCAGTGGACTGATTCCCAGGCAAGTCCCTAAATCGCTCCTCACACACACTTTCACAAACAGGGGTGTATGTGAGGGGTGGCAAGGTGTATGCACTGGGAGTACCAGATAGCACACTTGCCTGAAAGAGGTGTCACATTAGGAAGAGGGCTCTGCAATGAGCAGTATTTATTTGATATCATTTGGGAGTTACGTCCTTCACTGCAGGCTGAGCAGACACTGTTACTGGGCTGACTAGTGCTTCATTTTCATTTTTTTGCCTCTGAACTTCCCCCTGCTTTTAAAGGAAAAAGCAGTCTTTCAGAGCAAGAATCAGCCAAATGCTTTCACCCTGAAAGAATAGTATTCTTTTCTATTTTAGCAAACCCAGGCTGATCTGGAAGTACATTTTTTTGGTCAACAGTAAGTCCTGATATCTAAATTAATTTTTATTATGACTAGCAGCATTCAAGATAATAGGTGTTCCCACATAAAGATGAGGACATCTTTACTCTTCAGGTATATAACAGGTTATTTTGAGCTTGTGTGCAGCAGAAAAGGCTGCCAAGGACATAAATGAGCAGACCAGAAAAAAACTAGCACTTGGTAAAGATTGTACTGAAGAAATAGTGGCACAAGCAAAATCAAAGAAACATAGAAATTTGAGATCTTAGAGATGTTGAGTATTTAATCTTCCTTCTAAAACCAGAGTTGCATCCTTTATATCCAACACCAAATGGAGCCAAGGAGGCTTACCATTGGGGTAATAACCAAATAGTGGACTCTATTCAAGGTTTTGACTTCTGATCCAAGACCTTCTCCACTGATAATCAGGTGCCAAATGAGATTGAATAATATGCACCAATTCACTTTTAATTTTGTAGGATTGCTGCCTCTGCTGTCCATGCAGAAGTTTAAATACTGGTGTTTTACAGGACAAGCTACAAGATGGGATATTGTACAGCCAGGTATTTCCTGCAGAGCCTTCTTTCCTTTCTTACTTTAATTCACTTTTTTATTTTTCTTTTTCTCAAATCCCAATTATAGACTTTAAAAGGAACCTACCTTTACTATAGAGAACTTCCTTCCAAGAGCTACTGGCAATACAAACCACAAAAATACCAAGAAACAGAATTTATAGAGCAAAATAATGTAAATTATTGATCTATATCCACGATTTATATCCATTATGTATATCAATAAAAAAGCCAAATTTTCAGCCTCTGTCCCTAGTGTCTTTTACAAACACATGCCACAGTTTGTGTATGCTGTTTTTAGGGTATTTCTGGTTCTTTCAGAAGTCAATAATACCATTTCTATTCACTGCAGAGAGACCCAGAAGTAGAGCATAGAATTGCAGGCCTCCATTTATTACTGGATCTAAGGGCAATGTTTAGACATAGATCGTTCGATACTTCTTCCTCACAGAACTTTTTCCTATTTATGTATGTACATTCAAGAGCAGCCTAATGGTTTTAGACAGAGCAGAGGCTTAGCCCTTGCCCAGAGACTGTATCTGCATGTTTTAGATACAACAGAAAAGTAGGGCACTAAAAAATGAAAGGGGGAGTATGAAATGAAGTGTAAGGACACTTATATTGGCAGAACCATGTGGGCAGGTAGGTATGTGCTACTCATCTTGATTATTTGTAATCCAACAAATGTAATTTGCATTACATGTAGTTCACATTATGACAGAATCTCATTCTGTTGCCTTCCTTCTCATAATGACACAACTTCAAATGAAGTTCTTTTAAATTAAATAATCTCATTAAAATGTCTGCCCAGCCAAGAAGAGCACTTCTTGGACTCTCCGACGAAGCAATTGCCAACTGAATTATCAGAACTCATATCTGTACAGTCAACAATGTTTTTCCATACTGAAGAATCGGTCTAAAGATTAAAAAGTCAAAGGACAAATTGTTCAGTGTAGTTTTACAATGTCCATATCATACTTTTCCAAGATTAGAAGGTTGTTTCTGAAGCATATACTTAGTATAACAATAAAGCAAAGTGCAGTCTATGGAAATCCTTCTCACACCTTTAAGTTCAACGTGACTTTTAGAATGGAAATAAGTTTTTTGAGGAAGATACACTACTACTGTGGTATATGCCAACAAAAAGCTAGCTCAGAGACAAAAATGTAATAATTTTCTTAATTTTATATAACAATTTGTACATCAAGTTGACTATACAGGCATCTCTGTACAAGATCTGAGTCTGTCTACTCTAGCTAGAGGGTCATGTGTTTTCCTTCTAAAGCTACACCACCCTCTTCCTTTCAGGTAGTTTGGTCTGTAATATCTTTGTTACTGACAAAGATGTTCAAATCTTCACATATAGATGACAGGAGAGAAAAACAGGAAAAGAAACTAAAGCTAATCACAAGTTATGGAGTGGCTCAAAACAAAACTGTCTTTGCACTGTCTTTGTAGCAAAGTTGTTAATGTAAAAGCACAGTGAAGTCTTATTTCCATCCCCCAGTCCTTCCTTCTTAATTTTCCAATTGTCCATTGTCCCAGTGCAGGACAGGTATCTGAATTGCTGATATTCTGGGGATATTTCACCTAGATTGCAAAGGAATGCTTCTGACTATGTGGAACATTTTAATAGTGCTGTTTTATCTATACCAAGTAAAAGCCTCCAAATGTTCTAGATAGAGAAATAGAAAGGCCTTTTTCTGCTCTACCAAGATGGAGTTCAGTTTTCTTATCTTCCTCTAAGAGACAGCTGTGCATTTAGTACTGGAGAGGAAGCAGAGTTCAGAGCCTTGCCTTCAGGCAGACTCACTGGAGCTTAACATGCTGCACAAGCTGTTCCCTATTGTCCTGTGGCATTATTTTGGCACACACTCATCTGAGACTCGCAGATTCACATGAACCATTTTAACAAGCAGCCCAGTTTTTCAAGTGCTTCTTAGTGAACTCAAGCATCCAATTCAGCACTGAATCTCCAGAAAAAAAAAATTAAATAATAACCCCATCACCAACAAACAAAAACCCAAACAAAACCAAAAAACCCCAACCGAAACATCCAGCCACCAAAACAGTAAAATTGTAATTTAATTTACAAGAAAATGTAAGTAGTAGAAAGAAAAATCAGTACATGCTTTTCAGGATTATTCTGAAAGCTTGTATGTATTACATGCTGCAGCTCTGCACTCCTGGAATCCTATGAAATGCAGTGTTACATCCTCGACAAGATCTAGGCTTGCAGGCTTGCAGCCTCATTTGAACAGAAATATTCTGGTTATGCTTCTCTGATCATTTGGATTATTGCCATTGCCACATTGAGCTAGGTGTCTGCATTCACCTTGTGCCAGCCCTTTCCTTCAGTATAGTAAGACTCAGGATGTTTTGTCTCCTGAAATATACTGAAAAAGTCCTGAAGAATGGGGGAGTTGTTGTGTTGCTCCAGGTCATGCACATGACCAGCAGTTGTGTCCAAGCAAATTCTCTCTATGGCCTAGTGCCTTTTATCTGATGACTGTAAACTCCATCATTCCTCTAGAAAATAAAATTTAGCACTAATCCCACAGCCTCACTCAGGGCAGAGCACCCAGTCTAGCAGGGATTAGAGCGGTTCTTCCAAGCAGTGCTGATCCCACATTCAGCCTTATATCTCAGCCCCTCTGAGTAGCTAAATGGGGTCCTGTCTGTCCCAGTAAGGGATACTGTCTGGTCATACTCTTTGCTAATCAAGTCCTTAGGAACTAGCTGTATTCAGATGGACCATCGTTTCTACTGTCTCTGATTTGCTTCTGCAACACTAAATATAATGTCATCTCAAAGCATTTGCATTCCTCTTTTGTGGTCAATAAAGCCCCTCACACATCAGTGCCTTTTATCGGGGGAAAATTTATGAAATTCACCTTCTCAGGTGTTTTCCAGCGCAGGTTCACAGCTTTAGTAGTGTCAGAAATCATTCTATCAAGGGAAAGAAAGTGCTTTTATTCAGCAAATCACTAAAGCCGCCTTCTGCCTGGGAACAGCATGAACTAGTCTCTTAAATACAGTTCTAAATCCCTTGATCTGCTGGGATTTACGACCTCACCCAGAAAGAAAGAGGTGAAGCCAGGCAATGACCAGGGAGCAGAGGAAATGGCCTCAACTGCTCTGAATAAAAGCACTGGGAAGAGAGTGGTCAAAGGAGGTGATGACTAAAGGAACTTGCTTTCTAAGGTGAGGCCTGATAACTAAGATTTCTATATATATGCTGTGGAGGATGGATATATGTAAAAATATTTCTCTGGCTGGGCAGTTAATGAAGAATTACGGTTGGCTTTGGTTAGTTTATTTTTGGCACCTGCATGACTCAATGACAGATGTGTAACACTTCTGATTCAATTTCCTCTTCCATGTGCAGCCTCTCGTGTCCATCTCCCATCAAAGTAAGAGCAACTAGGACCAGACCTGTGTTTATGCCTGTCCCCAGAGATGTGTGATTATTTCTACACCTTATATAATCAAATTTCAAAAGTTGTGAGTTAAGTAACCCAGCAGTGGTGGAAATATGGCTCTGAGGGGTTTTTATATCAGATTATGATTTACCTTTTCCAGAATGTGGAAACCCATGCTGCTTGCCTGAGCTGCTTATCTTGAAAAGGTACTTTTACTATTCTCATGAGGACAAGCTTCCATGGTCTTACTCTGTGGCAGCTTCATTGCTCATTTATAAATAGGAACAGATGTTTCACTTTCATACCAATGAAGAACAGGTGTGAAGAATAAAATTGTTTCCTCCTGATTTAGTATTGTTTCTCTTTCTTCACACTAGCTTCTCTGTGAAGATAATCTGCTCCACTGTTGGCCAGTCACTCAGACTGGAGTGGAAAAGCCAGGCTGTGCTCCCTCCCATCCATGTTGCCCTGAGGACATCTGGATTTAACTCTCCTGTTCTCTTCTTCTGCCCAGAAGTACAGAACAGATGAGTTTGCAGCTGTATGAAGGTGGCAGTGAGGGAACCCTAATCAATGCGTCTGGTTACACAGAGTGTCAAGGTACTGTCCTGTTTTAGACTTGGGCTGATAGATTTGCAGTATTTTGAGTATAGGTAGCCACAGCTGTTGGCTTTAAGTGCTGCACATTGCTTGAATGGAAACTGGGTATTCATTTTCAGAGGGATTCCTGTACTATACTACTGCAAATAGTCTTCCAGTTAAACAGGTTAATAGTTTACTCAGGATTCAGCAGTACATTCTGAAATGCTAGAAATGGTTCTATCATATTACATCTTTAATGGACTTTATTCTTTCATCAGGAGTGGCTTTAATGGTTGTCAAATTGCACAGAAAAAGCATTAGTGTTCTCACATATGGAAAAATGAGCTAGTATAAAAAATAGACTGATATGAATATTTATTACCACTGAAAGATTTTGAAAAGTGACCTTCAGCTAAATGATCTCAAAGCTGTAGGAACAAGGCCCCAAGTTTCGAATGCTGTTTTGTTTGGGAGATTGCCCAGCACGTGCCTGATAACTTCTGTACTTTAGGTACATCCTTCAGGGGTTGTTTTTGTAAAAAAAACCCAACAGGCTAAAAGGACAGGCTCTTATTGCATCTATGTCACCTCTCCTGTAACATGTGTTCTCATATAAACAGCAGAATGATAATGTTTCCCTGCCATCCCATTCTGAATTTAGGTGTTTAATTGTGCTAATACTTAAGGTGCATTCAGTCATTCTAGTTCCCAAATGTACTTTTTATGAAGTGAACTATGGTACTTCTTTTTACCTAGCTGTTATTAGAGCCAGACTTCATCATTTTATTACTACATAACTTGAACTGTAGCATTGCTTGTGCCCGATATCTCTAAGTTACTTTGCTGTAATGAAGAAGGAACCTATTCCATTAAAATTCTCAGAAACCTGATGTAGACAGGAAACATTTACAAGACAATGTAGAGGCACCCAAAGTTTAGCTGTTCTGAGCCTCAGTACTTATTATGGTGCTATCTAAGAAAAGTGCTGTACTTTCTAGCATAGGACTGCGAGGTTCCAGTTCACACTTTGCTGACACTGTTCCTGTTGTGGTCATTTTTACAAAGCAGTGAGAGGTACACTTACTCAGTTGCTTTCTTATGTCATCTGAAGCTGTTTTCCTCAATTCTGTTATGCCATGACTGCCTTTTTCAATCTCTGAGTCCTGGTCAGCAATATACCTGTACAGTAGTTACTGTCAAGGTCTTAATTTTGTCTTTTTTTGTGTGTTTTCCAGTAGGCAATGCTAGTCCTTCTTGAATGAGCTTTCAGGAGGGAGCACTTGCAGAAGTGAGTTGTTTAGTGGAGATGCTTAAAGCTTTTGTCCATGCCTAGGGCTAAAGTATTGTCTTTAGTGGCAGTTTCTGACTGGTGGGCAGTACAATGATTAAACTCTCATTCATTAGGGAGCAGCTAATAGGAAGAGCCTTCAGGCTCCTTATATCAGACAACACAGTAGGTAGTACAGCTTGCCCTGACATGAAATGCTGGCTTCCAAGCTGGCGAAGCATGCTGTTCCTCTGGGTTAGCAAATCAGAAATACCATAAGTAGCTTGATTTTCTGCTGGGAGAAGAAGGATGTCAAATCAAGAAAGACTCGTGCATATTGACCAGCTAATAGGATACTGAATGAGAATATAGTCTGAGCAATGAGCAGAAGGAAAGAGTGCCGTGAACAAAGGCAATGTGCATTTCATAGAAGGGACATGTCTTGCACTGCTTTAAAGAAATAATGAAATGACTTGACATGCCATTTTTTTCTAAAGTCATGCTAATGGTGATTAGAACCATGCTTATTTTTCCTATTCTGCAAGTTTCAGTGCAAAAAGAATCAGTTTGCCGTAAGCATATTGACAGTTATTAGAAAAACATTCACAATTCAGGAGACCTGAATACCGTAACCTCTTAAAAAAAATCAAATCTGGTGCTCCCATAAGATATTCTTCTGTTATTACTATGCCTGGGTACAAGACAGATATTAAAAGACTTCTGTTTCCATGACTAGAAAGTTACTGGATTAGTATTTAACCTTGTCCCAATATCATTCAGTGGATAACTGTCTGTCAAAAAGAAGGGTATAAGAGCTCCCATTAACATTATAAACAGAGGAGTCAACATCCTTTGAGTTGTTTGTAAAATTGGTGCAGCGATGTGACTTTTGAATCACTATGTCTTTCCACAGTATGTATGTGGCAGGATCATGAGATGTCACACCACTACTAGCATTTTACAGCTCAGAATATGAAAGCTTGTGCTGGGATTAGATACTTTTATGCAAGCTATATAAAAACAAGCAAGCCAATGACAGCTCCAAATTCTTAAGTATTGTCAACTGAAGACAAAGCAATAAAGTGTTATATTGTACAATAAAACAGAGCACAGCCTTGGAGTTTGACTACATGTTAAGTATTCCTACAAACATTTCTTCATCCTGGAAGTATCTTAGATTTAAGACTGAAACCTCTGTCCCTACTCGATCTCTAATGGAAGGTTTGTGAAACTCTGCATGGCCGCAGAACAGATATTTAGCCCACTTCAGGACTAGCAGTTTTTCGTCAAACCCTAATTATTTCCTTTGCTACAGTTTTGGACTTCAGAGTAGGCTGGTTTTGATGTCAAGGAAGAAGCTGTCATTCCTCAAAGGGAAATTCATAGACTTCCTGGTCATAGGACCAAAAACTTATCATCCTTGGAGGAAAATCCCCACCCTTAAAAGGGGGATTTCTTACAGAGCACCAGGATACCACATGGGTACTAACAGGGATGAAGCAGGACTGGGGCCTGTCTGGGAAGTCAGTCCAGAGTTTGTGAGTCCTTGGCCAGGCCCAGACTATGGCAGAGCTTGAAGAAGGGAATAAGAGAAAAGCCCAACCTAACCCTAAAAAGGGGCCCTACAGGTAAGGATGTGGATGGGGATCTGAGATGAGGCTGGTCAGGGCCTTAAAGGCCATGTAGTGTGCTCAAGACTGACACAGAGGTGAAAAAAGGGCTTTTGTTTCTTGCAAGGTATTGAAACGGCTTGTGTGTGTTACAGCATGGCATGGCAAAGCAGGTGAGATTCAACATTTCTAACAGTGCTAAGAGTCCTTGAACGAGGAGGACTTTATTTGAGGAGGAATAAAAAGAGAAGCTTTGCCAAAATGCTAATTACTATGATCAGCAGCAATGACTTCTAAACAAGGAAGGTAAAAAGTTGCAAATAGGAATGTGCTTAGCAAGAGATTCGCTTAAGAAGCTCAAAGTACCTTTAGCCAGGCAGCACCTGCCAAGATCTAAATTACAGATGAGACACGCACCAAAGATAACAAAAAACAAGGATAGTAAAAGATATGATACGCAAATTACTTAGATAACTGTTTGAAAAATATATGATGGTTATAGCTTGGTAATTGTACATATGGAACAGCATTGCAAAAGTATTCAACTCCCTAATAACACTGTGACTTGGGAACCTAGTACTCCCACTTTAGTGATAATTTGTGGTGGGTTGGGCACAGCTGCATAGGGACACTCAAGCCAGTTCTGAATAATGTGGTGGTCAGAGTCACCTACCTAATATGCTGTATTAGGTAACCATTGCTGTATTTATTATTATTATTGTTACTACATATGCTGTATTAGTTAAAACAGTAATATGTTTCAAATTAACTACTTGATTATGGCATAACAATGCAGCCAGGAGACGTGTCATAGTGAAACTAAGAATTCAGGATTCCCTCTTTGTAGCCTTGTGATCTTTGTAGATCTAGAAATCACTATGAAGTGTGGTTTGGCTTTGATTCTGTAGGAAAGTACAGAGAGCTGGATACAGCAGCTGAGAAACTGACTTCCCAGCTTTGGTACCAACTCTGCTTTTCCTATCAGTGAAGCTGAAAGAGTGTGTGAATTCACACCACAATTTCTCTTGGGCTGCAGAAGTGGCTGGATTGGTTGAGGGAATAGCTGCTCACAGGGTATGTCTCATCAGGCAGCCTTGGAGGTTGCCAGGATGTTGAAAGCATGTGGAAGACATAGCTACCACAGAGCTTCTGTGAGTACACCACATAACTAGAGACATCTGTTCCAGGGAGAAGAACACTTTTAGTTTCTAGAGTATGTTAAGACTTCAGGGCCATAGGAAAAAAAGCTGCACAAGTGCAGTAGGACCTGTTGAATTCTTTGTGGGGGACACCTTTGGGGGAACTATACTGCACGCACTCTATTAGGAATATGACCTGGAGAGAAGGGAATTGTTCAGCTCTTGGTACATGCAGGAAGAAAGGACTACATGGATCATTTCTTCAAAAGGAGCTCTCTGGGGGCTGTGATTCTGACACCCAAATGCAGTAGCTGAAGGAAGAAGAGGAAAACAGATCCTGCATGATCCTAAGAGTCCTTATTTGACCTCTGCTGCCTGCCTAAGAGTTGAATTGGGTGCTTCACTGAAAATCTGAGCAGCAGCAGATGAGTGCTGAGTTTGTTTGTGTGGCTGAGAAGGGGCTGAGGAGACTCTTTGCTGGTGCAGGTTACTATCCAAAGTGGAGGATGATCTCTGAACAGAGGTGAATGCTACAGAGGTACAGGGACTTTTTTCTTCTTGCCAACAAAACTGATTCGCTGATTGTTAGTAGGACTGTGGAGTAGCACTGAATGTGCTCCTTTGGAAAAGGTAAAACAGGGGCTCCCTCAAGAGATCAGAATAACCCATTGCCCTTTTCTGCATGTTATGCTCCTCTTGAACTACCTCCCTCTTACACTAGACCGACTGAGGGACATATTAACCCTGAATTCAAATGAGTAGCAAGAAAATCTGGAGGCAGAGCTTTGAATTTGTACAGGTGTTGCCATGCTAAGTCTTATTGTTAGATTCTTTAGACACTCTTACAGCACAATAAATACAGAGATGTTTGCAGATGCATAAGGATATTTTCTGTACAGTAGGAGATAAGATATATACTCATAGCATCAAGTCAGTTTTTCTGTACTGTCTAAACCAAGATGTATTCTGAGCTGAAAAGATGCAGCGATGTTTAATTTAGTCAGCATATGTCCTGCTTCTTAGATATGCTTGTGTTAAAGATCATTATTATTGGTAATACAGGTTAGTCTTACAAAATTTAAATGCAGATATAAAAACCTTAACAGAAGTGCAGGAAGTTCATCTCAGGAATAGCCTGCACAATTGTAACACTATGAAATAAAGAGGGAATGGTGAGATCAGATCAGAAATTAGAGATTTCATCTGTACTGTAATTTGCTGCTGACATCAGCTGGCAGGGAGATAATCATTAACAGGATGAATGCAATAAAGATTATACAATTTATATGATATTTTATTACTCTTCCTCTAGTGTGACAACCTTTAACCAATTTCCCCTGGTGAAGACCAATTTAGATAAAAGAGGAGGATCGCGGGAAAAATTCTGAGGCAAGGGTCTATTTCTTTGTCAATCCCCTTTCTTCTTCCCAATATCTGATTTTGCAGTCTAAGGGCTTGCACAAGTTTCATTCAGATCATTCATTTTATAGCCACTTCATGGTCATGGCCTGGTGTAGAGGCCAGCCTTCTTATCATCAATCATGGGTTAATCTTAAAACCTGGAATCCTGATCATAGTGGTATGAAAGGGTCAGAAAGGGAATTACAGGTATATTTTTCCTTGTGTTTCCGTAGAACTCAGCGAAAAATATTCTCCTTATCTTCAAAGGGGTAATTAGCACCTCCTAGGCTTCCATATATTTAGTAGGTATTCCAGATGGACTCAGAGTGGGATCTCATTGAAATAGACAGCACTGTGATCTTGTTAGGAAAGATCCAGGTCCTTTAAACACCAAAGAGGAGCCAACAACTGATGGCGCATTGTCAAGAAGATACTTCTCAAATTGTCGAAATGCCAGGAATCCATTCTGCCAAAGGTCCCTTGTCACAAAGGACTGATCAGAGTTTTTGGGTGTCCCCAGATATTGCCAGTTGAAGACACTGGGCTTCCCAGTAGTGCAGAGGCAGAAGTGGTTAATGCTGTGCCCAGTACCAGTGTAGACCTGGTGGTCATGTAAGATACAAACTTGTAAGAGAGTTAGTCTAAAGGCCTAGTGTTGCAGTAGCAAAAATGTTACCATTTTAATACTGAACTGAGTGGATTTAATCATCCTCATAGAGAAACTTTATATATAGAATTCCCTTGAAGATAGTAATCAGTGCTAATCTAGAGACATACAAATGAGGTGAGAATTTTCCTGAGAACTCTGAAAGGCCCAGTAAAAGAAAGATGCTTTTGTCACAGATAATGCCTGTTCCTTTAGGTTATGACAGCGAGCATGTCCTCAAGCAACCCTCAATGGCATAGAGTGGTGGTGACATAGCAGCATATTCTGGCGCTCTATGTGGCAGTGTATACTTAGCTGATGGATCTCTTATGGGTAGACAAGACAGCTATAACCCCTGGAGGCAATTAACAAGAATGATTTGTAATAAGTATTGTGACCACAAATATGAACGATAACACTGAGTTTTCCTTACTGTTCTTGCAGAATAGAGCTGTCATAGACATTTTTTGGTCAGTACACTTTGAATATTATATATCTTGCTATGATCACAAATATTCCCACAAAAATATTCAAGAAACTGTTTTCCCTTGGTATTGTATGACATTTGCATAATTATCACTGAAATTTGTGGCAGATTCAAGCTGTCAAGCCTATTTACATTGCAGTGGAAAAGTATTTAGTGATCCATACAAATGTTACATTTGCATCTGTAACAGAGAATGCATGCCTTTTCAGTTTGCTAATGAGAAGAATTATACATCTGGTTAAAACTTTGTCAAAGGCAGAACTGGTATTTTCCATATCCCATTAATGTATGGAAACACTTTTTTTCCCCTTGGAATTTCAGTTAACTCTGAGAACATGTTGTTGAGGAAATTGAGTGGTGCCAGAATTTATATGAAGTATTAAGCCCCAGGCTTCTGAGCCGTTGACTTGTAATAGTCATGGTCTTATTTGGCTGGCCAAGTAAAAAGTACAGCCTTAATATAGGATTTAAAACTAGAGAAACAAAAATAAATGGGACATTCTCCTGTTCTTTAAGGAGCTAAACATTTGGGGTCTCAAAAAGAGTGTCCAAGAGAGGAGGTGTTGAACACTTGAGTGGATTTAGTACCAGGACACTCAGTTCTCCATTGCAGTTGTTAAACCCCTGACAGATAAATGAGATGCAAACCTGTGCAGAGTAGCTCAGGTTCTATTAGGCATATTAGCTGAACCTCAACAGAGATCAAATGAAGCGGCATTGGTCCAAAGCTGGCTTTGAGGCACCAGCATCTCAAACCTGGAGGAGCATGGTGGAGCTGTACCCAAAGGGCTCTTCAGAAATCAGAACAAGTCCAGATGGACTTGGTACATCTGGGCTGGAGCTGGCCATGCCAGCAGTCAGCTGGTTCCGTGCAGAGAGATGCAGTCTGTGGCCTGTGCTCTTGTGCTAACTGCGCAGGAGAAGAAATCAGAAGACTTGGTTCCCTGTCAGTCCAAAGAGAGAAGCAGTGAGGCACTGGCTGCAAATGAATCTTCTTGTCCTGCTGGATGCAGAATGAAAATAATGCACTCTGTAATTACAAAAAGAAACTGAATTACAAGAATTAGCCTGAAGAGGCTCTTGCAAGACTTTTAAAAAAATCATTGAATACATTTATTCCAATTAGACATCACGTTTGTGCTTGTTCTGGAAAGTCTAATGGTAGAAGATGATGAAGAGCCCAAGTATAGAATATTAATACTGTTAGTTTTCCTAGAATGCTGCTGTACTTGTTCTAATATAGACTTGTCAAAATTTGACATTTAAATACTGTACTACAGTCATAATAAACAAACAAAAATCTGGAGATACATAATGCTTTGAGTCCCCAAGTTAATGTCATATGCATGTACATGTAGCACATTTTCTTTTTTTAATAATTTAGGTTCAGACCTTTTCAGCAGAATTTTAACTCATATTATAAGTTAGCAAATTTCTATCAAAATTTGTCATGAAGAATCCTATACAAATGTATAGGATTTGTATATTTATAACTGCTCTAGAATGCTTGAAACAAAATACTTAATTACAAAGATTACAAAAATATAAAGATCTGAAAATAGTAACTAATGACTTTGAGCTTAGGTTCTATTATTATCTCTGTCAATGAGTGAAATGTTTATAATCTACTACTAAAATAGAGCAATTAAGTTTTACTTCAAGGACTATGTTGCATTAATTCCACAGAATTTTTCTTACTTCCACTTAATTTAGTGGATACCATTATTTAATCTTCCCAGCTTCTCATCTATTCATAATACTTCATGGAAACAGTTTAATAAACTGACCTTCCACCTGAAAACCAAAACCAAGGAGGTTCAGTCACCTTTTTAATAAGATAAAAAAATTATCTTTCCCACTTGTCTGAGTGGGTCAGAGTCCAGCAACATATGAGCCAAAGCACAAATCCCAGGTTGTCTTCTCTCACTGAAATGCTCCATCACCTTACTGACTGGAAAGTAATTAGTATTTTTATAATCTCTCACTTCTTACTACTTCTACTTTTTATATCAGCCCAAGTTGTGGGTAGGCTAATATTGTGATGATATCATGCTGGCACAATATGGATGTGCCAGAATATGATATTTAGGGTGTAATCCAGGTGCCACTGTCAAGTTACTAATTTTAAATGTCAGCAAGAATGTATCCCTGCTGTGAGATGAGGGCCACCTCTTACATATGTGTTGAACTCATTTTTCTCTACTCCCTGCCTCCTCCAAACTCAACGGAAAGTCTGTGAATCCCCCTCCCTTCAAATATAAATTGGGATGTAGAGCCAGAGGCCAGCATTCCTATAGTTCGTTTTTCAAACCTTGCAGAACACAGGAGTGCTGGGGGGTTGCTGCTCAAATGCAGCCAGCAGCTTTAAAGTGCCACCTGAGGTGGAATTCTGCTGGACCTCAGCCTGGGGAACATGCCAAGTGGAACACTCTGAACTAGCGTCACTGTGGCTGTGCTGCCTTCCAGCCCACTTGCCTTCTTCTGAGGCTCCAGGAACCATGGTGTGCGGGGAATGGCAGGTCTACTGCCCTCCTTCCCCTCCTGACTGTTGGTTCTCCCTGAATTCCTCTGTACGTGGTGTCTGAAGAATTCCACAACCTGAACTGCTCTTTTTTTTCTCCAGGTGAGGAGCCAAGCCCTTGGCATGAGTAGTCTCACAGACATAGTTTTTTTACAGAAAGGTAACTCATGTCAGACAGAAACCTAAATGATCAAATCTACACTTCTCCCTCAGCAAAGGGGAAGAACAGGACACAGTCCCTTGCCAACAGAGCCACCCCAGCGGGAATGCTGCTTTCAGTGCAGTGTAGACCTGTCCCAAGGCAGTATGGACTGGCACCAAGAGCCAGAGAAACCCCGAGGAGTGATTAAGATGGTTTAAAAGTACGTGTGCCTTTCCCCAAGATGGGGACTCACCCTGGTACAGTCCCAAGCTGACCACATGCCGTGTCGTTGGTTGTTTCTGTCATCCAAGAGCATTTATTCAACATGCTGATGTTTCTGTACACTTACGTCTGTGTTGGGAAAACCAGGACATCCTGTTGTGCTGCCAGTCACATGAACATGCAACCCCAGTTACTCTCAGATACATGCTTGCTGCTAAGAACTTCCTCCTTGGTGACAAAGCTAACTTTGTTCAAACTTTCTCGAGGATGTCAAATAAATTCTTCCAGAGTACCAAATATCTCACTGAAGCCCTGTATTACACGGCTACGGATTTGTGTGCTTCTGTCCTTATGTAGCTGTCATGGACTGTTTGACCTGCAAGTGGCAGTATGTGGCTTAAAATGCTTCCTTCTATGGCTGTTTTCCATCCAGTTCAATGACTTTCAGAGGGAAGGATAATTGGAGGGCTGACTGAATTCCCCTGACTAGGAGCTTACTTAAACAGTCTGCTTGTCTGAATGGTGTCACACTACTTGCTATTATTCCTAATGCAGCTCAAGCATAGGAAAAGATTTTGAATTGCTTTCTTTTCTCAAACTTTTAAAGCTGCTTTTCATAGTAGTCAAAAGATTTCTTTCCCTGCATGTTTTGAAAGCTTTTCTTTCCTGTGTGAATTTTAGAATAGTGCTGCATGGCTCATTGCTACACAATGTTTGGGTGTCATCATAAATATATGTAGAGAAATAAGTACATTCAGTCAACAAAAGAAACTTAACTTGTACACATGATTTCGTTTGCAAAGCTGGTGTTAAAATTCTCAGCAGGGATACATTCTGCTAAATGTTTCCTGGGTTTTATGCCAACACAGTGGTTCAAGCTTACCTATCAAGAACAGAAAAATAGTCTCCTCTGCTTTATTTTGAGAGACTTCAGCCTGATTTGTTTCTTTTTTGAGTGTCACCAAAATTGAAAATAACTTGAGTGACACCTTGCAAACCTCTATTGTGCAGATGGAGTAAGAAAGAAGAGTTTATACATACCAGGTTTTATTCTGTAGTCTTACCCATGAGTCAGCCCTCCCGAGGACTGAATGATAATCATAAATGATGCTCTTCTCTCTGCTTCCCATCCTCCCTCTGCTTTATGTGTAAAGGTGCTGTGCTTCTACCTTGTCAGCTGCAAGTCTGGTGCTTTTTCACAGGCTTTAAAAATAAATCTTAAAAGAAACTATTTTGTTCTGTTTGGCTATAAAGGACACTGGAAGTTTCATAAATAGCATATCATGCATAAAAATAATCGCTGGAACTGCAATGTACAAGTACTTATTGTTCCAAAGGAAAATCAAGAAATGTCACAAGTAAAAAATACTACTCTCAAAAAAAAAAGGTCCTTGCTTTAAGAAGTAGAGAAAAACAGCTGTATCAGGGGAAACGCAGAACACAGAGAGGGTTTTATTTGTAAGTCAGCCTTTTTATGGTACTCAACAGAATCCTTTTAGAACCTCATAAATATGAATTAATATATGCTCATAACTCTTCCATGAAGCATGAAATACTCTTTACTTCAGTTTAGAGAAGGGAAAATGGGCCAAGGAACGATCAAATGAATAGCCCAACATCATAAAGGTCACCTGTAGTAGAGCAGAATACAAATGGAAATGTAAGTTTTGAGAGTTCTGGGCCACACTTTTAACCATGGAACAACCTTTCTCTCAAAGATAATTGTTGGTATCTATCACAGGGAAAAAATATCAGCCCCACTTCCAGGAAAATAAAAATATGGTGACATAGGTGAAGTGTTTCATCTGGAAGTCCCTTGAGATTCAGAAGCATTTAGATGCTAGTAAAGTTTCCAAAGACTGACTTTAGATTCAGCTATGTTCATAAGGTTGCAAGATTTAAAAAAATTAATTAAAATAGTCCATAAAAAAATAGGAATTACAGATGAAGAGGGGAAACCATGAGCTTAACTATTTTTTGGCTTTTAAAATACTAATGGATATACTATTTTTAACACCATGGATTTCCCTCTCCTGTCAGTTTCATAATCCTCAATTTCAGAGATGATGTAAAACACACTCTTCAGACAGTACGCTGATGGTTTCACTCCCCTGCTAGGGCTGCCTTAACCCCAGTGTTCTGAACCCAGCAAAACCAGCCCTGAAGTCTGGAGATTTTCAGAATTATAAATATTTCTGGTTCAATTTTCTCCAGGAATACCAGGAGTTCTCAAGTAAGAGAAGGCCTACATTGTGCTAGATAGAAAGCAGCTGATCATGGATCATCCTCAGTGCTCTCTGGCCGCAAGTAGACAGTTGTGACCTTACGAAAGGTACAGCGAAGTGTCAGGGGTGACACTGTGACAACTGCAAAGCCAGCAGAACATCCCAGAACCCTCCTTACTTAACAGATCATGAATGTATTGCATTGCAAATACTGCTAATGTGTTTTGTTTGTCTTTAATGCCAAGCAACCACCTAGCAACAGGTTGCAATGAGTGTGGAAGGAGTTAGGTGTGCATTCATCTGCATGACACTGTATTAAGTAGCATATATTTCAGTATGCCTAAGGTGGGAATGGCTTTAAAATAAGAATATGTATTTGCTGGCGTGTGCCCTGAGCTCCTCCACTTTTAACTTTTCCTGTCCTTTTCCACCACAATAACGTTTTCAACTCTTGGTCTTTTGAAGTTTCCTACGGACTTGAAAGTTTGGTTTGAGATGCTACACAGGACTTTTGGACTGGTTACTTTTTTTTTTGGACTGGTTACTTACTGGTTTAATCTTGGACATAAAAAAGTTTTAGCTTTAAGACTTCTTCTGGACCTGGAATATAAGTACCTATGAATAAGAAGTCTCCAGGTTGATATTAATGGGGAAATCAAGTAGAAGGCAAGGTAGGAGAGAACACATATCTCTATGTAGAAGCAGCCAGTGATGTATTTCGTTGAAGCAGAGGGGGAGACTGTTATACCAGAAGAGTTGCACTGCCACTGTAACAAAATGATTCCTGCTATGCATTGCGCGAGATGTGGTGGCTGTCCCTCACTGAGTGCTGCAGAAATTTGCCTGACTGGCCAGTCACAGGGGTCACAAGTAATCTCTGCAGCTACATCGAACTGCACTGCTCTGCTGATCTCTCAGCTCTGGCACTTTAACTGAAACAAGTTTCAATAGCAAAATGTTCCTTGCTCTAAACTCTTCTTCCAGGCATGTGTATGGTGTCACATTACATAACACACTGTCCAACAGTCCAAGCATAAATAGATTTGCCTTGCGTTACCAGGAGTGATGGCAGCCTACAGGTATTTCTCATGTGTGTCTGTGTGTGGCGAGAGAGACTAATAGATCAGGAAGCCTGTTCGAAAAAAGCTGTTTGTTCTTTCACAACGGCGCAGCACAAAGCCACTCAATGTCTGCTTCTTTTGCTTGTTTCTGCACCTATCTCTGCAAAATGCTGTTACCTGACAGTCTAGGAGGCAGAAAGGAGACTTGTAAAGTATTTTATTCCTCTGAAATCTGACAAGTCAGACTCCTGCTTGAAGATGAAGTTGTGCTCAGCACTCAAGCAGAAACTCTTTTGGAAACAAGAGGCTCTCTTGGAGGCAAGAGGTCATGTGGCTGATTTCTTGCAGCACCAACTGCTCAAATCTTAAAATAATTAAGTAAGAAGCAGTAGATTTAATCCTACTGTGGTTTGGTTTTTTTTCTCTGACCATCTGTGTACAGAAGTATTTCCTCCCTCGGTGCTGAAACAAGGGAAGATTTACCAGCAGTAGAGACTGCAAGAGAAATGGCAAGGACTTGGGGCCTGCTGAGATGCTCATCACTTCAGGAGAAGGAGAGGTATCTGAAGAAACACGAGCAGTACCTCTTAGCTCTCTCACCCCCTTTCAAAAAAAAAAAAAANTTGCCTCTTCTATGAAGGGGAATAAGAAAAGACACACAAAGTTCTGCATCTGTGGGGAAGTTGGGAAGATAAGAACAGACATCTTGTCTCAGAGAAGGATGATCACAGGCACATTGAACTGTCAGGTCTAACATTTCAGGGTGTGAGCAGCCTGGAAGAATAAACCCTCAAGGAATCCTAAGGACATTTAAAAATGCAAGCACAAAGTGCAAATAAAAGAACAAAAACTGGGTGAATAATAAATGGAAATTATATCAAATATTATAGAGCTTAGCTGTAAACTGAATGATGGAAAGAGGTAATTACTGAAAGACATGCAAATAAGCAAGAAAGAAGAGACTCATGATAAGCCTTGAAAGAAGATTAGGAACAGAAAGTCAGTGTCTCCCACAAATATTTCTGGAAGCTTTTTTTCTTAATTCAGTTCCATATGCTAGGACCTGATCCCATCTTCAGAGCTGATGGGTTATGCCTTTTTATCAAGCATTTTTTCTCAGCTGTGCTAACAAGTTTTTGAGCAGGAATGCAGTGCTGTTTTTAAGATGGAAAATAGAAAAACCTGCTTTAAAAGACTTTTAAGTTTCATGAAACTCCTGCTTTTTGAAAAGCCATTTGTTCCCAGATACAATCTACTGAAGAATAAACTATGGCCAACTGCTTGCTGTTCATGGCTGTTTTTATAGTCAGGAGTGGTGTATGGGCCTATTTGTTGAGAAGAGTTCACTGTTGCTCAGACTCTTTTTGGACAAAAATAGGGTTTCTTACAGTTTGTGCATTAGCACTTCTATGCCAAAAGCATAAATAAAAACCAGGGAGTAATAAATAAACTCTATATGTTTTAAAGCAGTAATCTTAGACTATGCATTAAAGCAGCTCTGACAACCCATTATGGCAAAGCAGGTTTCTCCAAATTGGTACCTCTCTCACCACAGGTAATATTCTTTAATAAGGTCTTCAGCAAGTTATTCACAGTGTATTTGCAATAGAGAATTTGCAGGTCACATCCACTGCTGTTCAGAGAACTTTCAGGGCATGAGGTATACAGGGATGATAAGCAGCATTAGCTCTCACCAGAAAACCGACGGTAAGAAACCCAAGAGTTTATCTTTATCGTGGATATAGATGTGGGTATTTTTGCAAGTGATAGGATGGATTTTGCATCATGCAGCAAGCTCTGTTCCCAGTTAACAGGTGCTGAAGCTGACTGTGTGCCTTGCTCGCTCCCATGCTCAGGGAGCAGGAGCTCTGCCAGCTGCAGTATCCTGCCAGCTCCCCAGATCACAGCCTGCAGGGACTGGAGGGATGGCACAACACAGGAACTCATTTACAAATGCCTGAATTTCAGCTGCCCCGCCGAGGAATCAAGAACTTCTCAAGATATTTCAGGGTCTTTTCTGAACTGGGGACTCAGACAACCTTTACAAATACAAGGGAAGTATTTTAAATGCAGCGTACTAAAGTGAGCTGCAACTAGGGCTGACATCAGATTTCCGGGAAGTCAAGTTGGTACCTTCTAACTCAGGATATTTTATGATTCTTAAATATATATTAACTGTGTGCGCATACCTGCTCCTAATTTTGCATGTGCTGATCTATTTTTCTCTGATTTTTCCCTTCTTATTATGAGCTCACAGCCATTTCTTCTCCACATTGCAAGTGACAACTTCAACAAACACAGAGGATTCTGTCTGTGCTACTCAGCAAGCAAAGGCCTCTTTCATAGAATAATGAAGTATTATAGAATATCCTGAGATACAAGAGTCATTGGGTCAGCTCTTGGCCCTGCACAGAACAACCGCAAAAATCACACCATGTCTGAGAGCATTTCCAAAAGCTTCTTGAACTCTGTCAGGTTCTGAGCTGTGACCACTTCCCTGGGGAATCTGTTCCAGTGCCCAATTCCCCTCTGGGTGAAGAGCTTTTTCCCTAATATCCAACTTAAACCTTCCTTGACACGGCTTCAGGCCATTGCCTCGGGTCCTGCCATTGGTCACCCGAGAAAAGAGATCAGTGCCTGCCCCTTCAGTACCTCCCAGAATATTCTCCGTAATTTTACCAGTCACTGAAATGAGATTGACAGGTCTATAGTTTCCAGGGCCATCCATCTTGGCCTTCTTGAAAACTGGGAAAATGTTTGCCAGCTTCCAGTCCACTGGGACCTATCCAGATTCCTCAGATTCCTAAGACTCTTCAAAAATCATTGAGAGAGGTCTTGTGATGACATCAGCCTGGTCTTTGCATACCCTTGGATGAATCTGATCAGGCCCCATAGACTTACAAAGATCCAACCAGAGTGGCAAATCCCACACAATTTTGGGATTGACTAGGAGTTTATAATTCTCACATTGTATTTCTTTCTGTATCATTGCTAAGTTCAGTGGGATGTGTTTCAGAAGAGGATAGCTCTTGCAGCTGCAGCCTGCAATCTGACTCCATGAAAAGCTTTGGTATCAAACCTGATCTCAGTAAACTATGAGCAACCTGAGTACCTGAGTTACCCAGTAACTTTGGATCTCAAAGTGCAGGGTGGGATTATTGGCTGGTTGGATATAAGCATATGAGTTTTCAAAGAAGCAGATGGAAATGGGTTGTAAAGAAAAAAAAAACAGTTTGGAAAGTCAGCTGTTATGCAGTGTTTAGGGTTAAATCCTCTCTCCTTACTTCTGCTGAATCGCATTAATTAGCTTCCCTAATATGCCTCCAGGAGTATTTAGGTAATAGGAGAAAATAAAGATGTCAAATTCCCTTCTCTACATTGTCTTGCATCAGGAGTGCTTGTTCACAGGTGATAGCAAGTTATAAAAGCTCGTGTCCTTTCTGATGCTGGGAACCTTGAGACAAATGTGGCTCCAGACTGACCTATGGTCAGGGCATGGCACACTGTGCAGACTTCCCATCAGGGGTGAGATTCAGTGGCATGGAGGTCTTCAAGTTTTGATAGGACTTTCTTAGAAGTAAAGTAAGCTGCTTCCTTTCAAGGTAAAGACAAGGACATGTGGCATCATCACTGATGCCAGGCAATAGTAACCATCAAGCTTTTCCATTATGATTAACTAGCTAAGTTTAGGTTTAAGGCATTTGTAGAGCACAGCACAATCCAGAAGGCGAAGAAATATGTGTAGCACAGTGTGGCACAGCACAGCATGTGCCTGTGCCTGTTCTGGACAACCAGCGCATGGATCACAAGCTCCTCAATATAAAATAGTCTAGTTAGAATAACTACCTGTGTTCTATAGTCTTAAATGGATGTGAGATGTCTCAGGAGGAAAACACATAGAGTTCTGGACAAAATTTGTAAATGGATTAGTTTTCATGGCTTACTTTTCCTGGGGCAAATTTCTGAGTAATACCAGCTTTTCCAGTGCTTTCTGTGTGGAAGTGCTTGTATCATGGTGATTAAAAGGGCTGTGATTGCATGGGGAGGAGCATTTCCACATCATTTCCACTAGTTTTGTGTTGGTGAGAAATCACAAACAGGCACAGGACTCAGGCAGCTGTGTTGGTAATTCCCAAAAGAAACTACATGAGAGCCATCTTCTCTGCATTGCTTAGCCCTAGCAGAGCAGAAACTGTTTTCAGGGATGAGAGGACTGTTTTCCCTGTTCGTTTCAGTGATCTTAATCAGTATGGACACTGCCAAGGAACAACACTCAATTGGTGCCAAATCTGGGCTGTGACAAACAGACCTCAGCCCACTTGGAAAGCTCCACAGCCTACCACTTCCAGGCTTGCAGATGCCTGGGATGAATGGCCTGGTCTGGCAATGCCTCCTTTCTCCCTCTTTTGGTAGTGTGCGCTGAGCTCTTCACAGCCTGATGGGGCCCTTGCAGCAGCTGCTCCCAGGAGAGCAATGCTTCTCCTATGCTGCTGGAGTTCCCTGAGCCACAGAGGATCTCCCTTTGTAGCCAAAGCCGCAGGGGACCAAACTAGACCTCCTGACCAAAGTTAAAATCTAGCAGTGTCTAATAGAGGCTCCTTCTTCAAGCTCTGACAATTTCAGCCAAGAGCATGAAACAAAAAATGCTATGCATGTCTTTTTTGTCTCTTTCCCTCTGCTGTGCAAGCCCACATCATAAGGATAAAATCTGGGCTGTGCTGAAGCAGGTGGTAAAATTCCTATTGATTTCAAGAGAGCCTGGGTTTTACTTCAGAAATAAACTGCAGAGCTATGCAATAAATTAATTCAGCATCCCAGACGCAAACTCATACATTTTTCTGTTTAAATTGTGCTACTCTGAGTGTATAGTGGTGCTACGGCAGCATAAATTATTCCAGTGTTTCCTACATGTTATCAAAAATCAGATGCCAGACTTAATCTGCCTAAAATCCCAAACTAGCGACACATATAAATTGCATGCAAAAATGTGCAAGCTGACTGAAAGTAGCTTCAGTCAAATATGTGCCTGGGGACTCAGTAATGGCTACCATGTTATGCTTCCCAGTTCACTGCTGTCTGCACTTTCCTCATGCATGCATGCTTAACTTACATTTCTACCTATTGGTAGGCCCATTCCTTTCTTCCTAAAATACTGAGAAGGGAACTGAAATGAAAAATTAAAATCATTGTCTAATTTTGCACAAGCAGAAGGTTCTTTGGCATAGCTTTGCAGTGAAACAGGCATTATTGACAGCTTTGTCAAGCTTCCCATATGGACAGTTTATGCTGATTTCCAGGCACTTACAAATAATTGAAGTTAAAGATCTCTGTAGCTTGTCTGACAAGGCTGAAACAAGAAACAGGTATATGTTTGACTTCGGGAAGTTTGTCATTTATGGTGCTGCTGGTTTGCTTCTCCAAAGAACTAGCAGGTTGTCTTCCATCACCAAACAGCAGAGACTAATTTGTGACTGCCAGAAATGATCACAAAGTGACTTCCATGAAAGATCACACTATGCAGCCTGAAGAAAGCTGATAATGTCAGGAAAAATGGAGCAAACCCTTATGTTCAGTATGTGTTGAGCAAGAGTCCATTTCACCTGTCTTTGCTGTCCTACGATCTCATTTTCAATACACAATAAAAACAGTTGTAAGGAAAGAGAAGCTTGCCAGCCTGACAGCTAGACATCCTTTTTTATGGTGAAGATAGCTGTGGCAGTAAAAATCTGTTTATTAAAGTCTCTGAATATGTGTAATTATAGGGTACTGTTTGCTGAATAAAGATGAAGTTAGGCATGAAATAAACGGTATTTTAGATGCTTGCAGTAGTTGTTAGATACCTTGAAAGCATCCTAGCTCACATTAGTAGTGCATGAACAAAATATACTTTCCTTGATGTCAAAAATTGGCAAAATTACTGATGATCAAATCCAACAAGCAGAACCACCACAGTGATTATTCCTGAATTCTTGTGTGTATGAGAAGATTTGCATTGTATATTTTATATGTTTGCACTTCTAAGAAAGTCAGTAGGGGCAGGACCAAGACTCTACTGATAACTGATGTGTGTTGTAATTATGTTAGGTCTGGTTTATGTCTTGTGATAAGATTCCTGTGTTTATATAACTTAGACACCTGAAAAGAAAAATGGGAGTTTGGAACCTCAAGAACTGAGGGAGTTTCTCTTTCTGCTGATTCATAGAAAATAATAGGGCTGAAAGTTGAGAGGTTATCTAGTCCACCCTCCTAAATCAGTATAAGCCCAGTGCCTTTTGTGCAGCCTCTGAGGAACTGGGAGCAGATGAAGAGCATTTACATATTCTGAGGCTACTCTCACGCCCATTCTTCAGTGCTCTTTTTTTAGATTGCTGCAGTAGTCTTTTCTACACCAGTGCTCCTGACCTTTTCTTC
Source organism: Daphoenositta chrysoptera (assembly GCA_013397915.1). Lineage (NCBI taxonomy): Eukaryota > Metazoa > Chordata > Aves > Passeriformes > Daphoenositta > Daphoenositta chrysoptera. Next base: position 467,167 of record VZRO01005377.1, read on the forward strand.
TTCCTCCATAAGGTTTATTAGGGGAGAAAGAAAACTCCGGAACCACCTACTGTTCTTGAAAAAAAAGAACTCGTGGTTGACCTTTTCAGTGAAAATGAACACAGAATCTTGGGTTTATGCACCTTCAATCAATAGGTTTGCCCACGTGTCAGAACAGTGCATTTATGGAATGTCACAATTTGTTCCCCCTGTTAGAGGCTTTTAGGATTAGCTGGTTTCTTCAAGCAATAGGAACTTTTTATCTTCATTGACATATAAGCACTCAATGAAGCTCAGGCTCATACCTCACTAGAAAATTTTAATGGAAGTCTATACTAGAAAAGTCCACCTCCCAGTTCTACCAGTACAGTGCATTTGCTGACTGTCGGGAATGTTCTATCTGAAAGAAAATCTCTGAAGTATCTATGGTTGCTGCTTAACTTTAGGAAGATGTAACGCAGTATGTAGGTCAGGTGTGGAAAAATGTGCTGGGATATTCTCCTGCATTTATGTCTGGCTAGACACACATTACCTTTTGTTTGTTCTGATAGAAACACTGAAAATCATGAGACTGAGAAAAATATGATCTGATTCGCCAGGTCTCTGTTTCCCTTCTCAAACCATTACAATTGTATTGACTCAATTGAACTGATGTAATTGAGAAGCTGAAATTACATATGAGTTTTGATACTGCTCAGTTCTTTGCTTCATCTTACAAAAGATGTTGGAGTTTAATGCATGTCTTACAGATGCATGGTACCTTCAGTAGCAATTGCTTCAACTAGCACTATGTAGGATTTATTTTGAACAAGAAATTCTAGGAGATTCTAAAAAATCTAAGACTAGGTGTAGTAAATAATAGTAATATTTCCTTTTATGTCTACAGTCAAGATCTCTCCTTCTCATTGCAAACCTTGCCCTGGAGCATTTCTTCCAGTAAATTTTGATCATGCCTTACTGAAACCAGTGCAAATTTTTTTCATTGACACAGGAAAGATGTGGTACAATTGACTTTAAACTGCTCTTGCTTCGTGTCTCCTCATTGTCGTGCTTAGCATTCTCAGTGTCACCTCCTAAGCTTCCATAGAGTTCTCTCTTGGCAGTTACAGTGTTGACTTCCACTAGGATTACCAGGGCTGAATTTGTCCCATAACCTCAGAGTGCTCTCAGAGTGCATGTGATTTCTTTCTGAAGTCAGTTTGATTGCCCTAAAAATCTCTTTCAAATATCTAAAAACCTACTTGTCAGACTCTTAAAAGGCAAGCAGTGATTATAGATCTCCAGAGTTCATCCACTGGTTGCTGCCAGAGTTCAACACCCAAACATCCTGATTAGCTGTACCAGATTAATGTTTGTATATGGAACTAGTGAACATTTATAGCACCAGCACATAAAATACCACACTGCATCTTTTTGTCTTCCTCACAAGTACAAATAGTTTAGAATATCTTAAAAGTCTTTAAAGATGCAGAGAACTAACTGACCTAGTTTTCATTTAAAAAATAATGGTCATTTTTAAAGAGTTCCCTTTGCAAATCTATTAGATCAAATCCTCCAGTCTCACATTTCTGCATCCCAACGTTTCATCTTAGTGTCATCACTTTCAACATAAATAGCAATGACCAAGTGTGTAATCCTTAAGTGTTATGAGGAATTTCTCCCTTTCTGAGTCTGAATTTTACTTGCAAGGAGCTGGAATTAAATTCTTATCCACCAAGTGTTCTGTCTTTCAAAATAACTAAGTTTTCATTTACCCACAGATTAACTCCATTCTTAGGAAAGATAAGGCTTTAATGTCAAAGAATTAAATCATTAATCTCTCTTACAAAGTCAGTGTGCATTTCTAGAACTCTTTGGGGTTTTCTTAATTTCTATCAATTTATGTCTGCATTTTACATTTAATGTGTCCTCTTTTGTCTCTTCCCTAAAACTTTGTACATCTTTGTCTGCTGATTGTAATTTCTTTCTTGTCTTTTCTTCACTTTTTGCTTCTTTGAGGAAATCAATTCTCAAATTTTTAATTAATTATCCTAGCACTGTCTTTATCTTAGGCATGACCTTTGAGATTTTACAGTTTTGACTGATTTAATTGGCCAAGTTATACCCTCCTCCTGTTTACTGAATTCCTCTCCCGACTGTAGAACCCCATTTGTTACATCTGGGTGACAGAGTTCTCTCAGCTGCAATAGTTGAAATAATTTCAGAAGAGTTTTTTTCTTTCTTATCACTCTCTTCTTTCTTTCAAAATAAATTGTATTAATTAGTTTTTAAATCATAAGTTTGAGGATCTCTGCATAGTCTCATTCTTATCTCTCAGTCCTTTACACTGAGGCTGTCCTCAATTAGGTTGTGATGGCTATTTATATCACTCCAGAATGTTCATCTCCAATTATAAATCTGTACAAAAGGCCAAGTCTGAATTTACACGGAGCATACTTCACCAGTTCTCATACTATAACTGACTGAAGTGTGATCAAAGAAACTAAGAGAGACTTTTGAAAACAATTTAAGGTTCTGTTAAGTCATTTAAGTTACTGAGGCTCTATTGAAGTGATGAAATCAGGATTTGATGCCAGAATGGGGATTTTACGTTAGATTTGGTATCCTATCTGTCAGGCTGTGAATTTTTTTCTATTATACAGAATATAAATAAAAACAGATCTCTTAACATCATTGTAACTAGTTTACAAATAGATTTTTGTTCATCTATACAGATAAAAATTTTAATATATGTCTTGGGAATGTTTGTTTTCTAGCTACCTAAGCTGGAAGAAAACCCCACCTGTCTCTTTTCTCCCAAGTGAGTATCCATTAACTTCAGGTGAATTTCATATGGTCAGAGTTTGTCATAAAACGTTTATTTTTAATGGTAGATCTTGTTTTTAAATACGGTACAAGGGAATGGCATGCTACATTTGATGTAATAAGCCTCTGGGTAAAAGGTAGATGCAATCAATATATTGAACACAAGTGGAATCAAGGTGAAGATATGTGGGGATATTTTTCTACTGTTATCCTTTCTTTCTCTTTCTTTCTTTCTCTCTATCATCTTCTAACTTCTTCTCCAAATATGTTGTAAGCCAGACTAAAACATTCCAGTCAATGCCTCAGTAAGTGCCTTGTGTCTGGATAAGTTAAAGTTGGATAGGTTTACATTTGCTAAGTTAAGGTTTATGAAGTACATTATTTTTCTAGATGTTATTTTAAAATTTGCCAAGTACCTTATTCTACCTTAGTATTCTAATGTTTGCAGGTAAAAAGTTTATCACTGAAGCTCCTGAGAACATTGTTGTTTCTCCCACACACCACCCAGAGTGAATCAAAAAACATTCCACTAAGCCCACTGAGCAGACCAGGGCATACCAAGGTGTTCAAACCCTGTCATTCACCTATATGATCCACCCTCTGATGATTTTTTTGCCGCTGTTTTAATGGGGTGGGATATATTCTTCAGTCAGATTCTGTTATGGAGGCTGTTTTCAGGATTTTTACAGCAATCTAGAAATATCTAATGCACTGAATTTTAGCCAGAAAACTGCTTATTTCCGGACCTTGATTTCACTCGGGCAGTCTGTAGGGCTGATTTGCTCAGCTGTGTCAAGACCGGGGGTGAAATATCTGTGGAAAAACAGTGCCTCCAACATTAAGACCTAGCTGCAAATTCAGAGCTTTAATTTGAGTGTAGACATCTAAATGAAACTTCACTCCTTACTCAATTTTATCCATTCTTTTCCCTCTTTGAGACCTGTGTGCTTCCTTGATTAGTCTCAGGGTGAGGAAATTAATCTAAATGAAGTTGTAGTAACTGGATAGCCACAACCAGTGGTTGATTTCAGTGCCTAATGTCATTGGGATTACACCAGTGATGAATTTAATGCAAGTTTAACAAACACAGTCCAACTATAAAAATGCCTTGTATAAAGCTGAAAATCCCTTCAGTCACTTCATTAAACAACCTCCACATTGGAGAGTAGTTCAGTGACACTTTTTTCCCCCATTTGTAAACATTTGCTTCTTGCTTTATATTCCCGGTTATAATGTATCCAATTGTAGATCTTATCTACAGTCTAGGGTGAGCTGTACAATAACACGCTTTAAACACTGCAGTGTCTTCCCTCTAAGCACTACTCTCTAGATTGGTTCTATTGTGCAAGGGCTAGGACTGTTTTCTTTAATACTTTTCACTAGGTCACAGAATCTCTCTCCTGCTTTCCTGCTAAACAGGACCATATCTGGGCTAGCATTGGCACCGAAGGTAACTGCTTCCTGTTAATGAGGCACCATAAATTTGTGTAGGTTTCTTCAAACAGCAGAACTTTTGGGGAGTTCGGGTTTGTTCACAGTAGTCCCAAAAATATTTTACTTTCTAGAGGGTTATAGTTATGATTTATATTTTCTTTATGGTTATCTTGAGATGATGGACTTCATGTGAACAATGTTGTTCTATGAATGGCAGAAAAAAACCGCAGCTGCACTAATAACTCTCTTACCTCCTATATTCCAAGCCAATGTTTCCCAGACAGTATGTTGTGGTCACTGGGGATGAAAGAGGAGGAGTCAGAAATCTTCACAACTGAGGCTAATATCCACCTTGGTGTGACTGATGTCCTGTCAGCAGTTAAAAGTAGCTCTTATCCTGGCTTGTGTAAACTGCAAAAGGAGATGCATCTGCAAAAGGTTTAAGGAATACTGCTTTAGAGTTTGTATAGAAAATTACAGTTTCCTGAAAACTGGTGAAGTGTTCGCAGTCTAAACTTGAAGTCTTGGATAGGATTCATGGAGATGAAGAATCTGATGTTAACTGTAAATTATTGAAGGAGAATAAAAAGTAAATCCTCAGGATGTCTCTGAAACATTCTTTTTGAAAATGTCTATTTTGAAGGCACTACTCATATATTTTCCTTTTCCCTGTGAAGATCTACCATGTTTTGATTCAGTATAGTTGACTAGATCAACACACTCTCGCAAGTTGTCTCACAAGCTTTTCATGACTTTTCATCCTTTCACTAGTTTACAAATCAAGCAGGAAACTTTCATCGATAGTTGCCAGCATTTTAATTCTTATTCCCACATAAAAAGTAACCAATCCCCTATTTAAGTCTACCCAGACCCTTTGTTTTCTTGTCAGCAGATAGCACAACAGAACTGAGGGAAATAAATTTAAACAGACCTGAAAGAAAGAAGTTCAGTGTAAGTGATTATTGTGTCTTTCTTTCCATTGTCCTTGTTTCTGTCCTTAGCATGGAAAAGCAAAAGGATTGTGAGACAGGGAGGAACTGAGAAGAAAAGCTATCCCTTTTTGCTTGGTGAAGGACAGAGAAGCAGGTGTGAAGCAATATGTATCCAGCCTACTGTTAGCAGCTCCCATTTACCAGCACACTTTAGCTTGGAATGCACTGTGTTTGTTTTGTACTTATATCTGCAATTGATGCACAGATCCTGTAGAGCACTGCCTTGAGAAAATAAATCCTCTGCTATTCCTCTAATGGTGCATTTGATTTCCTTTATTTGGGCTCAGTTTATTTAAAGCTTTCTGAGAACTGAATGTCTAGTATGTGAATAACCTCAGGCAGTCCAATCTATTGGGAAGAACATCTCCAGTTATTTATTGTGTTTCTAAAATGACATATATGCAAAAGCAGACTATGAAAAATATCACTGCATAATAATGTTATATAATTGTTGTTGTTTATCATAAAGAGGGCAATGTGCTATCTATTCTTAGTTGCCACTTCCACTGTAGTATCTTGAGGCACAAGGTCTTTCAGTAGTATACTGGTTTATGGAAACAGTAACTCCCTGCCAGATAAATGGTGCTATCATTATTATTACAACCTCATAGTCATATCCTATGTGCAGTACTGGGGCAGGATTTCAAACTACTTTGTTTATCCATGTGTTTCCCTCGATGTGGATAGCTGTGTTTCTGGGAATAGCTAATACACAGTGATTGGCAGCATTTTGATAGTTTTTTGCACTAACCTCTCTTCAGTTTTGCAGGGGTCTGCCTATGGGTGGGTCAGTGCAAAGCAAAAGCTACTGTAGGTGTTAAGCATTACTTACTCTGTATTTTCAGTAGTATGTGCACAGTGTGTCATCTGTCTGAAACAGGCAAAAGAAAAACTAATTCCAAGGAAGCAAAGAGCAAACTGTGCCATGTAGGAGGCCATTCCAAATCGATTTTCTCTAAAGACAAACACAGCAAAGTTCTTCTTTTTGTGTTTGCGTGAAACAGAAGGTGAGCCTGCACACTGCTGAGCTTTTTGCTTTTCCACATCCAACTCCCTGTTGGCAAATGTCTAAGTGCTTGTTGCAGTGGCCTAAGCTCTGTCAGTACCTCTCAACAGAATCATAGAATCCTGAAGGTTGGAAGAGACCTCTAGGATCATCAAGTCCAACCAGTAATCTAGCACCACCGTGTTCGTCACTAAACCACTTCCAGTGCCACATAGAGCCAAGCTGCCCTGTCCCAAAGGCAACGAACATCAAGCATCTAGAGCTTCAAGGAGTCCTAGGGAGTGCTGATACTGTGTTGCCTTCCCTCTGTAGACACTACCTTTACAGGGAAGTTTGATTTTCTTTACCTACTTAGCTGCTTTGGGACACCTAGTGCAATGTATTGGAGACCCCAGAAACAAATCATTCTGTTAGCTGAACTCCCTAGTTCTGCTGAGGAGGAAAAGATGCTTTGAATGAAGATTTCTTACATGAGACTGGTCAGAAGCAGAGAAGATAGAAGATCAGATGGAATCTGCAGGATGGGCAGCTATAGCCCTGAACACTGAGATCTTAGTTTGGCTGATCTGTATTGCATTAAGACAAGTTTTGAGGCATTTCTGAGTTTGTAGCTGGTCTTAGCCATGGGGACAACTGAGACAGGGAGGAGGTCACTGCTGTTGTGCAGAAGGATATTGGCAGGAATAGCTCCTGCTTATTTGGTGAGAACATCTGTCTCTGCTTCAACTCTCTCAGTCTGTCTTTATAGGAAAGGTGCCTCAGCCCTCTGATAAGCTTTGTAGCCTTCCTCGGGACTCGCCCCAGCAGGTCCATGTCCTTCCTGTGGTGGGAACCCCAGAGCTGGATGCAGCCCTGCAGGTGGGGTCTCACTGGACCAGAGCAGAGGGGCAGAATCCCCTCCCTTGCCCTGCTGCCCACTCTGGTCTGGATGCAGCCGAGGATACGTTTGGCTTTCTGGGCTGTGAGTGCACATTGCTGGGTCATGTCCAGCCTCTCACCCACCAGCACCCCCACGTCCTTCCCGACAGGGCTGCTCTCAATCCTATCATTCCCCAGCCTGTGTTGATCCTGGGTGTTGCTCCAACCCAGGTGCAGCACCTTGCACTGGGCCCAGTTGAACCTCACAAAGTTCAGAGGGGTTCAGATCCTCTAGATGACATCTCATCCCTCAGGCACGTCAATCATACCACTAACCTTGGTGTTGGGAATCTCAATTTAATTCGGTGTCTTGAATACTAATTTATTCAGCGGGGACTAGATCTCAATAAAATACCTAAAAGATATTGACTATACTTTTTTCCATAAAGAACTGTTACATTTCTCTTAAAATATGACAGCACAGTGCATTTTTGCAAATGGAATTTAAGCTCCTTTCTAAGCTAGATTCTTTTGGACAGACATGGAGAGGTTTGGGATTTCTTCAAATGGGAAAAAACTGTACCTGAAAATACAGTTTCATGTCAGAACACAAGCTGAGTTAAACAAATAGTACTTTTTACAACTAGTGGAAATTAAATTTTAATTAGTAAAACAAAGAAGGAATTGCCAAGTGTAATATACAACATTAAATTAGCAACACATCTGGCAAGGATACAGAATATTCTGGAATATCTTTGCAATTGTCAACTATTTAAATTGTTCTTTCATTATCAAGAAGGCTCAACAAGGTAAAGAGAAGTGACATAGAACCAGAAAGTTGAAATAAAAAAGAGTAACGGTGACAAGAGATAGGAGAGAAAAGTGAGTTATGCAGCAGCAAAAGAACGGAAGGAGGCCTCCACCCATTCAGCTGACTACACAGCAGCTTGAAAAAATAAATTCAAGCTGTGAAAGGCAGCCTGTTACTGGCATAATCAGTGGCCTTTAAAGACATGAGGGAGAAAGCAGAAAAGCTGTCGTGCATCATCCCGTGCTGTACCAATTCATATCTGCTGCTGAGGACAGCCCAGCTGGCAGAGGCAGCTGCCTTGGTGGCAAAGAGGTGCTGCTGTGCCTTGTGGCTGTGCCCCTCAAGGCTGGCAAAAGGAGCTGTGCAACAGTGACTGTGTGACCCTGGGCATGCTGGAACAAGGGACTTCCTGTTCATTGAGCGCAAAGTTACTTTCTCCTACGTTTGACCATGCTCATGCAAGTGAGGGTTTTTTGAAGCTTGCGCTGAAAATAGGTCATTGCAGGAAACAGTTACTATGTCAACTCTGAGATACTATTTTTGGATACCAAAACTCTCAGAGTTGCTTTTCAAAAAGTAGATGAGAGAGGAAGGAGACCATTCTGTTCCTGCAGGATATGACCAACTTTGTCATCGCACAACTTTTTTCTTACTAATGTCTTTAATAAACTTATTTATGAAGTAGTAGTAAAAGTGAATGTTCAATGTGTGGTTTGAATTGCAATACAGTCAAAATACTACTTTTTTTAGCAGACTTGCAGCTACTTTTCAAGTGTTAGCATGAAAGGTTCAAGTCTAGTGCCAGAAAGCAGATATTCAACACATACATCTGCAAAGACAGATGTAGTAGTATCAGGCAGAGGTGACCAGAGAAGCTCCTGCTATCATGCTCTGAAGTCTTCCTTGAGCAGGTCTGCCAGCTCCTCCTCCCATCCAACCTGTTCTGCCTCCTTTGGGGCAGTGGCTGTCCCTTATCATGTGCTTCTGGTGTCCTCTGGTATCCCAGAATCACAGAAACCCCAGAATATCCTGAGTTGGAAGGGACCCACAAGGATCATCGAGCCCAACTCCTGGCCCTGCACAGGACACACCAAGAGTCACACCATAAGTCTGAGTGTATTGTCCAAAAGCTTCTTGAAGTATCTCAGCCTTAGTGCTGTGACCACTTCCCTGGGGAGCCTGCTCCAGTGCCCAACCACCCTCTGGGTGAAGAACATTTTTCTGATACCCAATAACTTATTTTCTAATTTTCAATTTTAATTTTCTAAGATCTAATAACCTAAACCTCTCCTGACACAACTTCAGGCCATTCCCTTGGGTCCTGTCACTGGGCACCACAGAGGAGAGATCAGTGCCTGCCCCTCCTCTTCCCCTCATGAGGGGGTTGTAACTGCAATGAGGTTTCCCCTCAGTCTCCTCTTATTCAGGCTGAACAGACCAAGTGACCTCAGTCTTCTCACACAGCTTCCCCCGAAGGCCCTTCATCATCTTCATGGCCCTCCTTCGGATGTTCTCTAATACCTTAATGCCATTTTTATATTGTGGCACTCAGACTTCTCACACAGCTTCCCCCGAAGGCCCTTCATCATCTTCATGGCCCTCCTTCGGATGTTCTCTAATACCTTAATGCCATTTTTATATTGTGGCACTCAGACCTGCCCCCAGCACTTGAGGTGAGGCCACCCCAGAGCAGAGCAGAACGGGACAATCCCATCCCTTGCCTGGCTGGCGATGCTGTGCCTGATGCTCCCTAGGTCAGGGTTGGCCCTCCTGGCTGCCAGGGCACTGCTGGCTCATGTTCAACTTGCCATGGACCAGGACCCCAGCTCCCTTTCTATGGCACTGCTTTCCAGCCTCTCATTCCCGAGTCTGTCCATACACCCAGGGTTGCCCCATCCCAGGTGCAGAATCAAGCACTTTCCCTTGTTGAACTTCATACCATGGGACTGTGAGAGATATAACTGTGCAACATCTGGAGTTTTGGAGGAAGTCAGGGTAGGTAAGCAAACTTCAACTCCAGCACTTTCATTTAGGGGTATTATCACCTCTTATCTCTAAGCTATATTAAATCTAAGGGCCTCTCTGCCTTATCTGCTGCCAAATAAAAAGGGAGTCCAGATATTCTGACAAGGTTTATAGGCAGGCTGTCGGATAAAATCTGAAGAAATACCGGCATAAAAAGACTACAGTCATCATATTACTATCCCTTCTTTTTATTAAGTCACTTTACTGGAGAAAATGGTTTATTTTAGGTAATTCCATTTTTTCTCTGTCTCTGTGTGTTGCAGGCAGACAGGGTAGTTGTAAATGCCATCCTCTTCCTTGCAGTGATTTAGCAGAAAGGCAGCATGTCTGCCAGGCAAGTACAATAGAAGAAATTGCTAAGACGGTTTTGAAACATCGAGCAAGGTCACAGAACCTGGAATGGCAATGCTTCTGCAGGTCCTTTAGCACTACTTTCCTGCTTCACTCAAATAAATTCATACATTTAAGTCTGCTCCTGTATATTATGCCCAGTGGTTGTACCAGAAAGTCTTTGCTACCTGCCTACATCCATTTTTAGCAGCTGAGAAGTACCTTTCTATTTTGAGTTGGGTTTTCAAGTGGGAAACAGTCTCATGAGAAGCTACAGCAATCTGAAAGAGCAGTAAGTTAGTTAGTAGTCATGAGATGCTGCTGGGAAGAAATGTAATCCCCACAATTTAAATATGCAAAACACAGCCCTGCCATTTTGATCAGAAAATAATCTTTCAATTCTGATTGTGCCTCTATTCAGACAGTGGCACAATTTTGGTAGCCAGGCAGGGCTGCAGTTTTGTGTTAACAGAAGGCAGAAAGAAACAAAGCGAAATATTTTACCACACTATTTCCCATTGCTTTTTAAATAGGTCTCCATAGTTTTGGTATAGAATGGTTGCTGGAATAACCCATGCATTTAAGCCAGTCCTATAAACCTGTTCAAGGAAACAGAGTAGACCAGATGTAACTTTTCATACCTTGTGCACTTAGTTGCCTAATAGTAAATAGGATTTTCCACCTATTTTTATCTGATTATATAAACCAAGCATGGTAGTACTGGTAGGCACTGATTTAAAGCTGAGATAGTCAAGGTCACAAATCCACCATTTACTTGTGAGGTCTGTCAAGTGTTGAGGCATATTTATGGGAAAGTGTAGGAGGAAGTTTGTGCATTTCCAGTGACTCGCTCAGACTGTCGGTCAAGGTGCTTTGAACACAAAATTAATTTAATGTTACTTTTAATCCCATTCATTTCTGCCATGGCAGAAGCGTTTGTTTCTCAGATAAGGTTTTGAAACAAGCAGTTATACCGAGGGGAAGACATGTGAGGCGCTTGTATTTTTCTGAGACCATTGACCTCCAAGGCTCCCTGTCAGTTACACTGATGGAAGTGTGCAAGGAATTAACCTTGGTTCAAATTTCCATCACACTTTGCAGACTTTTTTTTTACTGAAGCCTGGAAGCTGCTTAGCCTCAAATATCTTAATGACCTGGAAAAAGCATATGCACCTTCTAACTGATTATGGATAAAATGTTATGATAAGCATATCTGTGAGTTTTTAAAAAAGAATAAGATTGATAGCCAACTTTTAAATGGAAAGAGCTGGCTGAGTCAGACCAGCTTTGATGCCAAGTTCTATAATGGAAGGAGAAGATACTATCAGTTCCAAAGTATTACTACTTTATTCCTAAATTGACAACACCATGCACATGGTGAAATCCATGCTCCTCATCAGGACTATATAATTGGAGTCAAGGTGTGGGTTTTTTGGGACAGTGGAATAGAAATTATAGGAGCAAAAGGGCTCTTTGCATACTTGAATAAATAATAAATATGCAACTGACCTAAAGAGAAGAAGGTACTCACTCATACCATAGAGCATGTTCATTCTGGGGAAAGAAGAAAAGTGTAATTGATTTCATTTCAATTAAAAATGTTTAACTAACCAATAGTTAATAGTTAATTACAGCCCACTTAAAACACTGTAGGAAACATTGGCATGAAACAGCATTTAGCCATACCTGATAGACAGTGATCTAATATAATATCTTTCAGCTGTATACAGCATCCAGCCGCAAATTGGGATTTTTTAATTTCAGTGTTCAGTTTGGTAGGAGAAAAGTGGTCAACAATTCTAGCAATGTCATTTCCCTTTCATTACATGAAAGGGAGTCAGGCATAACCAGTACCAGCACTCTCAGGGACAGCTATGGGCACTGTCCTACTAGAGCAGCTAATTCAGTTCCAGTCCCAGTTCTGACTGTTAAATTCAGCTGTCAGCATTAACTGGGAAAAAACTCCATAAGTTTTGAGTGGAAGTTGGAGCACAATATCTACCCTGTGATATTCACTTTAAATTTTTTTCTGGAAATGGGAATGGAGCTGGGCCAATAACAGCAAAAATCAGCTTTTTGTTTAAGAAATTGCTATAAATGGAGGTGTAATATGCTGGGCATATACATTTCTAAATAGCTAAGGAACTGTGCTTGAAAGAACGTGTAAGAAGGGGCTGGGATCTCTCTTGGCCTACTGCTCTTGGCAAAGCACAGATGGAGCTCCATGACTCAGCTTCCTTGTTCTGCTGGAAAGATAGGACAAGTCCTTGGTAGATCCAAAGTGTTATTCTCCCTTTGCCTAGACAGCTCCAAAGACAAATTCAGTTTGGCGGGACATGCAGTCTTCTGCCCAGACCACAGTCCTCTCTCCCTACCTGCTTACACAGGAGATGGAGTGCTGTCAGCATTTTGTTGTATAACTGTCAACATATTTTTCCCATACAGCTACTGCCAAGGTAAAATTGCTACTTATCCTAGGCTAAAACTGTAACTCATAGATCTTCATGCCCCTTAGACTCCTTAAACTGCTTGCTGAAAATGAAATATGGACACAGGCATTTATGACTGACTGGTGATACCAAGTCTTCAGAGAGAAACATTATGCAAGCAGATGGTAGCTGCTTTCAGCTGCCTTTAACCAGGAGACGAAGGGACCAGCTGGAGTCTTACTAGTGCTTAAAATGCAAAGGCAGCCACTCATTGACATTTCCCTGAGCCACCCGGTTTCCAGAAAAATGATTTTTAATGTCCGTTCTGCAGTGCAGAGTTCCAGCCGGGAGCTACAGCCCAGCAAGTAGAAAGGGAAGAAGTTGTTTTATCGGCTGGGACTGATACTGATGTTGTCACTGGCTGTGAGAAGTTGATTGCCATATAGGCGTATGAGAGGGAGCCATCTAAATCAGGAATTAATTCTTAGCCAGGCAACCCACTGAAAATGGTAAAGTGATGATGGGGTTTCTACACTGAAATGTGCAGTAGTTTAAAAGTAGACAGCATGTGCACCATGAAATCCAAATTTCCCCGTTGTAGGGTAGCTTGCTGTTTTTTTCTCAGACTGAAAACTGGAAATTAGCCTGTTTATTTTATATGTTACTCACGAGTGTCAAAATTCCTCTGATAGCTGAGTGCTGTTTGCAAACTATGTTACGCTGCATATAAATGGCTGGTTACAATATGAAAAAAATACATAAAAACTGGGATTTCTTGGAATAAACCACACAGCTTATTTCAATTCTATATTTTTTTTTTTCAAAGGCTTTCACCTTTGAATTTGGGCAGTCCTGTCTCTTATTCAGGCATCATGTATGGCGGGGCCAGCCTAGAAGCAAATCTCAGGCCCTTTCCTTTCTGCTTGCAATCCTAATGACTGCAGGCAGTATTTTGGCTCCTGTTGAAGTACAAATTTTAAAGTAACAGAACGGATAATTTTGGAAAATGGCTGGCTGAAGTTCATATGTATGTGTGCAAAGACACTGAGCAGATATCGCTGGTTCGGAAATATTGCCAGCATCCACTTGACTGCTGTCTGGGGAGCAGACTTCTGCTCTACTCTCTCGGAAGCTGTGAAGCAGGAGGTGGAGGAGCTCTGCTGCAGTGCTGTGCTCTTCTGTAAAGCCTCTCTGTAGTGTATGGACATCACCACTTGCATAACCAATGCCCAATTGGCCACCAGATGGGCTTTGCAGAAGCAGGAAGTTAAGGTCAAGATTTTTATTTCCAGTTTGAGGGTAGACACTGTTTCCAGTCCTGCATAATCAGTTTACCTGTGCACCAGCTAATTTCCTAAGGCATAATGTATTTAGATGGGTAGAAAATTGCTTATGTTACTCTCAAAGCACTACAAAGGTAAGCAATAGTCCTCAGTACCCTTCTTGCAGAGAGGCAGGATAGAGACATGAATTGTTAATCACACAGGTTCATTCCCAACAGGCACTGCAGGGTTGTGGTGCCTCCAGCTGGCTCAGAAGGGCTTAGTTTGCATCAGAGTGGGTAACATCTGTCTGTTGTACCCACAACATCAGGGACTGCAGAAAATGCTGCAAAATGGGTTGGAGAAACTGAATGAACAGCAGGGTGGGTATTTCAACACTGAGTTTTACAGCTGCAGCAGTAGCTAAAGAGTTTCTAACTTAGGTACATCTGCTGTATTCTGTCATTGTGGCCGTGAAGTCACTGTCAGGAAGCTAAACACTGAGCTGTTCAACATTCAGCATTGTTAATGATAATGATGACCTCAACCTTTGCCTCTGGTGTATGTGGAAAATAGGAGTGTATACAGGACTGCACAGGAAGGAGATGCATCTGTTTTCAGGGAACTGGATGCTGAAAAGCATTTCCAAGTGATTCCAGTCCCAGTTAAAAATTGCCCTTCCTATGCCAAATTGACACAAAGCTCCCACTCCTCCTTCCACAGGTCCCCTCAGGTCTACAGAATCCCAAATCATCCTCTGCTCCCATCTCATTTTTGCTTCTGCTGCAGCTCTCAGCCACCAGTCTGTGTGTGCATATGATATGTGAGTGTGCAGTATTGCCTCTCACAGCAGTCCCAGGTAGTCTAGATGACTAGGTGTGCTATTTCATCATTCAGTTTTCTCAAGGACTGTTCTTTCTAATTCCAGGTGAGGCAAAGGATGCTTGTGACTCTGTGTTTGTACTGCATGGGGTGATGCTGAGGGAGGGACATGGAATTTCTGGTTATGAAAAAATGAGGATGCAGTACTATCTCCCCCTTGTTTGTCTTCTTCCTCGATGCTGATGGGTTAGCAGTTACCTTAAAGCCTTCAGAGATTCATAGCAAAGGGTGAACTTGAAGACACACTAAGGAATTAGATTCAATTGTTGTTTTTAAACTAGATGGCTGGAATAGTCTTCATGCCCTCTTCCAGGTTAAAGGAAAAGTCCAACGAAAATACTGATGAATTTTGCCTTTCACCATTATTAGAGATTTATGAAATGCTCTTTTATGTCCCGTGACTGTGAGTTTATTGAAGTAAACCACCACCTATTTCTTGCCATTGCCATATGTCACAAAGTGTGAATGAGTAGGACTGCTTGTGAACTGCATCTAGAATCATGGAAGCATTAAGTTGGAAAAGATCTCCAAGAACAAGTATTGGACTGAACACCACCATGTCAATTAGATCACAGCACTAAGTGCCATGTCCAGATGTTTCTTGAACACTCCCAGGGATGATCAGTCCCCCCTTTCCCTGGGCAATTTCTCTTCCAACACTCAACCACCCTTTCAGGGAAAAAATTCTTTCTAATGTCCAATATGAACCTCCCCTGGTGCAGCTTGATTCCATTTCCTCTCATCGTATCACTGGTTGCCTGGGAGAAGAGACCAACACCTGGCCACAACATCCTCTCAGGTAGTTGTAGAGAGCAATAAGGTCTCCCTTTTCTCCAGGCTGAACACCCCCAGTTCCCTCAGCTGCTCCTCATGTAAGTTACTCTCTAGACCCTTCAGCAGCTCCATTGCCCTTCTCTGGACACGCTCCNGCCCCCAGCCAGCCCCCCCGGGTCTTTTCCCTCTGGGCAGATTCCCAGCCACTCTGTTCCCAGCCTGTAGTGCTACCTGGGGTTGTTGTGACTCAAGTGTAGGGCAGGGCACTCGGCCTTATTGAACCAAAAACTGTTGGCCTCAGCCCATGGATCCAGCCTGTCCAGATCCCTCTGCAGAGCCTTACTAACCTCCAGAAGATCAACACTCCCACACAACTTGGTGTTGTCTGTGAACTGACTGAGGGTGCCCTCGATCCCCTTGTCCAAATCATTGATAAAGATTTTAAACAGAACTGGCTCCAGCACTGAGACCTGAGGAAGCCTGCTAGTCACCAGCCACCAACTGGATGTAATCCAGTCACCCCCACTCTCTGGTTCCAGCCATTCGGCCAGTTTTTAACTCAGAAAAGAGTGCACCTGTGCAAGCCATGGGCTGCTAGCTCTTACAGGAAAATGCTGTGGGAGACAGTATCAAAGGCTTTTCTGAAGTCCAGGTAGACACATCCATAGCCTTTCCCTCATCCACTGGGCAGGTCACCTGGCCACAAAAGGAGATCAAGCCAAGCAGGACCAGCCTTTCCTAAACCCAGATGCCCCATTTGTCCAGTACATGCTGCATGATGTCAGATGATCTATTCCATAACTTTTCCTGGCACTGAGGTCAGGCTGATAGGCCTGTAGTTCCCTAGATCCTCCTCAAACCATTCTTGTAGCTGGGTGTACCTCCAGTCATCTGGAACCCAAACAGTTAACTAGGACTGATAATAAATGATGGAGAGCAGCTTGTTGAGCTCTTCCTCAGTACCTTCACATGAATCCCATCTGGCCCCAGAGACTTGTGAGTTTCTAAGTGGCTCAGCAGGTCGAGCAAGGAAGTCATTGAATATACCCTCCAAAAACTGTGGGGGAAGAAAGCTGTGGAAGTGCTGCCAGTGGACTTCCACAGAACAAGGAAGAGTGCAAGAAATTCTTCTCCCAGAAATACCACTGTCACAGCAAAGGAGAGGGTTGTGGTGCATCTTATGAGAGAAAGTGTTTTTACAGTATTCCTTACCACACAGGTTAATATGTCAAACCAAAATCACCACTATTAAATGGATAAAAGTGGGAATCCTGAGCAGAAGCTATTACAATGGCTGAATTCACAGATCAAATCTGCTCAATTCCATGCCATCACTAATTTTTGCTTCATAGGGTGCAATCAAGCTTTGAATGAACAAAGTCAAGAACAGGGGTCTTACTTGTATAAGCCAATCATGCACTTTTGGCTGGTTGGCAGACTAAAACCATGGGAGATATGTACATTTTTTTCCAGCTCTGTTTTGGCACAAAATCGGGACATACGTCATTCAGCCAGAAAAATTCACCTTTTTGGCCAGCCAGGAAAATTCACCTTTGATTTGTGATCCACCACAATTCTCATTTCATTTCCTTCCCAAAGCCAAGTTTCAATTAGGGCATTAAGGGCAGAGACTCAGGCCCCACATGACAGTGTTTACCTCGGTGTGGAAACCACAGGAGATTGCTGAGCAGCCAGGACTGCTAAATAGTTCTTGGGAACTAGTGCAGAAAGAATAATTGAGGAGCAAATGAGGAGTTTGTGTGAAGCCCGTTCACACAGGCATTCACAAGCTTGCTCTCAGTTGCAGTAGCTGAAGTTGTGCCTACTAACAAGTCTCAGATGAAACCATCGGTTTCATACTTGACAAAGGGTGTTTGTGCAGTGTCAGAGAGTTGAAACATAACAGGTTTGGGGTTTTTTTCCCCCATTTTTAGTGTACTATGTGTTTTGTGAAAGCAATTGCTTATAAATCTCCATTATGTAATGCTGTTTTAAAACATTCTTAAGCTCCATGAAAGAAATCTCTTTAATTACATGACTGATTTCTTCCTTCAGTGTGCTTTTTTTGCATGCTACATGCCTTTCTTTCTACCACATTATCTTCATGGGAGGATAAAGAATAGCACTATTTACTGTTCTAGGATTACAGTTTCATAAATAAAACATATAGTGAAAATCATCATGTCTAAATAGGATTAGCCTTATTTTTCTACTTATTTTTTAGGTGGATTATTTTTATATAATTTATTCACACCCATCTTTTGTGTAGCAGCAGAACAGCTTTAAGCTTCTAACCCTCTTCTCCCCTTCCCCAGCCTGCTGAATATTTTCTTAACGTAGAAGTTGCTGAATAAAGCTAGAGGCCAGGTCGTGTATGAAACAGGATCTGAACCTTTTTTTTCCTTAATTGGAGA
Organism: Daphoenositta chrysoptera; assembly: GCA_013397915.1. Taxonomy (NCBI): domain Eukaryota; kingdom Metazoa; phylum Chordata; class Aves; order Passeriformes; genus Daphoenositta; species Daphoenositta chrysoptera. The sequence continues at coordinate 485,168 of VZRO01005377.1, forward strand.
TATAAACTTAAAATTCTGTATCTCTCTTTCATCCTTCGCTTCCCACCAGAAAACATGCGCTAAATGGGGTAGTTCGGGTGGGGAAATGTGCCTTCTCTGAGGCTGAACTCCTAAGAGGCATTTTATGGGCTCTGCCTAGAGCTTGCTGCTTGGGGGCTCCACACAACTTTGGCTGTGGCTACAGCTGGGCCTTAAGCAACTCCTCGAAGAGCGTCCTTGCTAGACCTTGGCCCCAGCTGTGCGGACAAATGGTTTAGGGAGTGTAGCTTGAAGCCTTCACCTCATTTTAAATCCAGGCTGGTGGTAATCCGCTAGGGACACTCCAAGTAGGAATGTCCTCTGAGGATAAGGGCAACAGCTAGCTCCCATCTCACCAAATCAAACTGAAAAGCCCCAAGGAGCAGGTGCCTCTGCCCTTCACACTGCAGGTCACCTCCTGGAAAGGGCGTATGGGGTCTCAGACTCCCCACCGAGCTTTGTGCAAGAACCAGGCTCAAGGGATTGCTGGGAGATGCCTGGAGTGTTTGCTAAGGTGGCACCTGTGAGAGCTGCTTTTGCAAATATGATACACGAGCAAAAGTACCAGTTTGACTGTTCAGGGGGGATTAGTTTCAGAAAGAGAAATACAGATGCAACTGGGATACTACTGCTTCCAGGAGTAAGGTGGCAATTGAGAGAAATCTTGAGGGCGCCTACCTGAAACATGGAGCCATCACTCATAGTTTTGTTGGACAGTCTCACTGTGTTCCCAGAGAAGTATGGGATACATTAGACAAAAACTTTGATAAAATATCCATCAAAATGAGATAAAGAAACTATTTTGCTTTCTCAACGGCCAGGAGTTTTAAATGAGCTGGTTGAGGACCTCAATATTTCTAGGATGAATTTTAAATAACTATTTAGAGACAGAGGCATCTTCAGCTTGATGCCAATGTTTACAATCAGAAGATGGCACGATTCACATGCTTTCCACTGCTATTTCTCATTCTGACATTCACTCTGGGTAAAATATTTTAAAAAGGATTCAATAATAAAATAGAGGAGAGAATTAATGAGCTTATAATTATTACTTGCTATTTATTAAAGAGCTTAAATGGATGCTTTCATATTTGAAATAGATTGCTAGATAAAGAGAGGATAAATTTGGCTACCATTGGGGTATATAATGTGCTCAGACGTCTGGTAAGAGTTTGATTAGATCTTATGTAATATTTTGATAATAAATAAGACTGCAACAAAATTACTATAGCACATCCTAAAAAATGAGATGGGTGACAAGTCTTCAGTACATATAAGCAGGTAACCATAAGCAAGTATATGTGCTTCCAGAGTGGTCAGCTGGTGGCTGCTTCTTGATCATTGACTCACTGCCAGAAACCAAAGAAGTTTACAATGACAGCAGTGTTGGGCTTAAAAGCCAGACAGAACAACGGGGGTCTTTGAATAATCTGAGAATAAGCTTAACAATGTAGGTCTTAAACTGAAGTTTATTACTCAAATACGTGGTCAGGGTGCAATTTATAATAAAAATGAGGGGAGGAAATCTTCCTGCATCCCAAAAAGCAGGATCTCTGTAAAGGATGGGAAAGGTAATTTGAGCTGCTGGCATAATAAGCTTCTCCTTGACAGGGTAGTGCCTAATGCAGTCCTTGGATGTATAAACAGAGGTATCTCAAATAGCAGTGGAGCAATGATATTTGTGTTTTGAACTGGAGAGAGCACAAATGGAACCTGTGTCCAGTTCTGTCATTTGAGAAGGATATTAGCAAACTGAAATGGTTTCAGAGAAGAGTTAGAGAACAATTAAGAAGGTGGAAAATGCTTATTATGGGCAGAAACCCCATGACCTAGGATCTAGTTTGTATTTCATAAAAAGAAAGTTAAAGGGGGACTAATTTGCGATCCATGAGTTGACAGGGGAGGAAAGCTTTGGTGATGGCTTCCTGTAGCCTTGAAGCCAGAAAAATGGGACTAGAAACATGGCACAGGATCTAACAGTAAGGCTCTCATTAAAAGTTATGGTAGCAATAGTAAAACCTTTTTTTCTTGTTTTTTTCTTGCAGCTACACTTTAATGAGAGTCAACACAGGGGAGTGCTGCTCAAGAGTCACCCCAATTGGCCTCAGGAGCCATGAATCTAAGAAAACTACTGAGAGTATCTCAAACAGTAAATGAGTTAAAATTGCACGGTCATCCACAGAGCCATAAATACAAGCATGAGGTCAGGGTCTTACCTAAAACCAAATGCTCTGAATATTGAGAAAGTTGTTCTAGACTGCTCACATGTACATAGAAAACAGGCACCTCACAGCACACTGGCTGTCAAGCGAGATGTAAGAAAGTTCCCGTGTTTGAGACTGAAATGAAAAAGAATCCAATATTGCAAGTGAAAAGGGTTGGTTTGGCAAATAATGTGTGTAAGGCATGGAGCAATGAGAGTAGTAGAGAAGCCAAGTAACTCCCTGCCATGAAAGAAGGTCTGAGAAGAGTGGGGTTTTATACAAACACATGAGGGTGAAATTAATCCCGAAAGGAAAATGGATGACGTAGGGATTTGTGTTAGGCTCAGGTTTTATGCAGGTGTTCCCATTAATGTGAGAGTAAGGGAAACTGCAGATGATGTGAAAGTATAAGTAACTGCCCTGGAGGAAATACAAAAGAAGATACAAAAAAACCTGTAGAGGATAGTAACACAGGCACAGAATAACAGTGTGAGATTTGGAGTGAAAATATGCAAATTAACTCATTGAGTCAGAGGAAAAGATGGAATTAATCCAAAGGAAAGGAAAATTGTACAGAGCAGCTATGCTGAAAGATAAGAAATGTGCAAAGATGGGAATAAAGAGCCAGTGAAATGAGTCTGCAGTGTGATATGGTAGCTTAAAAGATGGCATTAGTTCTGGGTTTCACATGTAAAAACACAAGCTCGGAGTCTAGACCTGTAGGAAGGTCTGCTACCAGGCCCCAAGCACAGCATGAAGTGAAGATGTCCTCCTAATATTCTGTTTTCTTGGGAAGAAAATACCATTCTGTGAGTTGAAATATCAATAATACAAGGCAATTTTGGAGTCACTGAAATTAGTTCAAGCAGGATCCAGATATGGGTCAAAGTATATTTGGATCAGAATTTAGATGAGGTATTTTGATATTTGACAGGCTCTAGCCAAACTCCCGTTTTCTCATTGAAAAGTGATGCAGATTGGATTGAGGCATGTTGCCCAGGAAGCTACAGGCTGAAACTTTGAGAAAATTAGTTCTGACACTGATCTGGAAATCTGGGTCTTCCTTGGTTGTCAGACAGGGGTTTTCCCCAGAAAACTTCTAACATTTTCACCATCTTAGATACAGCACTTGTACAACTGTACCATAAAGAAAAATGTTTCAGAGGCAAGAAGATAGATTAGATGACCGACTGGGTTTTTTCCACCTTTGTGATGACTTTATGAAAGTACTTTGTCAGCTTTTCACTAACTCCTGTGTACTTAGCTCTGATCTGTCCTGTCAGACTATGGTGTGGGAAGTTAGATTTAGCTATAAATTCCAATCTGTATCTCTCTGAAATCTAAAAATAGAATAGTCGAGAACGTATGGGCTGAATTACGGATCAAATGTGTCACTGCAGAAACCAAGGACAAAATGTGTGACATTAAACTGATGTAAAAGAAAAAATCTTTACTTGAATATTTCTGTACTCATGGAGTACATTTTTCATGCACAGAGCTCTATGAAGACATTAGCTAATTATTCTTCACAGGATGTCAAGGGACCATTACTCACACTTCCATTTTTTAGGCAGAAGAGAAAGTTTAGAGAATCTTTCCATCTTACAACTAGAATCAGGAATATTAGTATCTTGCCCGTTGCCCCATGCTGAAGTCTCCAGTCCATACTGCCACCTAATGCCTGTCTAATACATGTGAGAAAATGCAGCTTTGAACAAACAAATAAAGTAGATATTTTCAAACTATTCACAATGCTTAATAACTATATGATACATAAATTGACTCAAGAGAGGGAAAAGCAGGAGAATGTGTGATATGAGGTTGATGGTAACTGCACAGAGCAGCATTGTTTCCTCCTGTGAGAGGCTGCAGGCAGCCTTCCTGTGCTGGTTTGGTACAAATGTGATCAGTAGCAGCACAGGCACAGTTTCTGAACATCACTGATGTGTCACTCTGATAACTCCTGGCTGGGACCAGCAGTCATTGGAAGGAGTTTCCTCATCACTTAGGGGGCTTCAGGATTGATATTCCCCACCATTGCTGAGGCAAGCATTGGTGTATGAGCTCCACCTTTCTGGTAGAGGGGGAAACTAGGCCAGCCTGTGATTGCAAGTCTTCTCAGAGACCTCAGGAGCCCAGGAATCCCAAGCTGTCATTTGTGATTACAGCAGCTGCTCTGCCCTACATACTGATGAGGCCAAAACTTGTCATGGGACCACAATGCCGAATTGCTGCTCCCTCCATAGCAGTAGCTTCTACCGCATCATCAGTCACAATTTCATCAATTTTCAGATCTGCCACAAACAGTTACAGTAGCTATTATTCACAGATCCATCCCTAGCACAGTAATGTTCATAGCCACACAGGCCTCTGTATGCTGCCCCTGGATTGTTTGCAGCTGCTGAGGCACACACAGACACGTCCGCACTGGCGCTGGACCAAGGGCACACAGTTTACGCAGCCATCGACTGTGAGATGCAAGTGTCCTTAAAACAGAAAGAGGTGGCACACTTGTTGCGCTCCGTTAACTTTCCTGATGTACCTACACTCCAGACTTCCTAGCAAAACATGCTTGTACCAGCAGCATGCAATTAGCCATTGCCTAGAGGCAGTATAAAGCAACTGTAACCCTTTTAACCCAAATTCTCTAACAGAATATTCCATTAACAGTAATATTTGCATGGTCTTGCTACTCAATGAGCAATTTTCCTGTAACTATTAGGTTTAGTACTAGTTTAATAAACCCTGATATTTTACTGTCCCAGCAGTGCTGACAGCATTGCCACTGGAAGAAAATAACAAGGGAGAATGAACTTACATTGTCATCTTGTTGCCATTGTTATAGAGGTGAAATACTGTTTTGCTGTGGTTGAAAAACCTTTAAATTGGGGGAAAAAACCAGGCCTATACAAGTACTCTGTGTTTTGATATACAATATGCTGAATGTAGGGGGTTGCTGGCAAGCAAGGGAAGCATTCACACTGAAAGCCAAGCTTTTTCTATTGAAGAACATTTCTGTCTTTCTGACCATCATTCAGAAATTCCTTATTAATGTAATGAGTGACTTGTCCAAAGCTACAAACCTATGCACAGAAACATAATTCTATGTCTTTGAGGATTTGGAGATTACACAGTTTGGTTTTGTCCTAATTCAAGTGGAAAACCAAAATATTTTAAGTCCTTTATATCAGGACTTGAAGTCATCCTTACTCTTGACTAATGTTGACTGCATAGCAGACATTGCTAGAGCCTTTAGTCCTAAAAGTACCCGAAATTTTTGCCTGCCAGGGATCTGTACACCAGGTAGACTAGCTTACCCAGCACCTTTTCCTTTTGATGAGAGCTGCCAACTGACTGGGAAATGGGACAGGCAAGAAACCTGCTGAAGAGACCTTGTTTGTTTTCTTTTTTTTTAAATTTCGCTGGCACAGATACACATTTGCAAAGCATTTCAGGTTCAATTAATTCAGCAACTTGTAGTGAAAAGAGAGTTTTCTCTGTTCTGCCCTCCTCACAGTGGTTCTAATCTTACCAGAAGATGTCTAAAATTACCAAGTATTAACTTTCATTAGAAACTGTCAAAGAGAAAAATTCATAGCCTCATTTTTAAAAGGTAATGACTGCAAACTTTCCCACTGGAGTGCACATACTTGAAGAAATTAGGTTATTTTCCTGTTTCAGTCTCTTTCAAAATAGGCCAAATTCAGCTTGGGAGGAAGTAATTGTATTTATTACAGGAGAACTCAGTTTTCTGGGAAGTCAGTGGGGTTTTTTTCCAGGAAAGCGTCTGTTGTTATTATTATTGGTGGTGGTGTTGTTTCTGTTAATTCTGTATGGCAGTCCCACTGTGCTATGTAATGTAAAAGAAAAAATACCCCCTACCTCACTGAAGGTAGATCCCAGGAAGACAAGAGCAAAGCAAGGAAAAGAACAGAAAGGAGAGAAGGAAATTGCAGTTTCCCTATAGGATCACATGTATAGGCCTTATTGTTTCTTACCAGTCGTCTTCTAACTTTCCCCCACTGCCATTCAAGTTTAAAAAGCAAATGTTTTTGATGGCACCCACCCCCATCTCAGAGCACCACAGTGTCAGTGCTCTGTCCTGGGTTTCCAAGTGCATTCCCAAGCAGCCAATTAAAGCAGGCAAGATAGGTACCAAAGGAAAAAATAAATATTCGTCAGCTGCCACCTTGTTATGGAATGCAAGAGCCTGTCTCCTGTCAGAATCACTGGAAGGTTTTTGCAAATGCATAAGTGCATAAATTGTGTCTGGGAGATTGCAGCTACCATTGCTCCCAGAGAAGTGCATCTTGTTAGCTTGCTTTTTAGATGTAATAATTAAAGGCATAAGAGAGGATTGTGCAAAATTCAGACATACTGAATCTAGAACATGGACTTTTGCAATATTAATTCTCCACATTTCTTGGCAGATATCCTCCTTTGCCAAACATTTCCATTCTGCTGTTTACTAGACATGGGGCAGGCTGAATTCAGGAAGAAGCAAAATCCTGCTTTTGCCTAAAAGTGCAGACACAATTTCTTGCCTGTGCCATCAAGTGCATGTAGTAGCCACTCAAATATTGAGACTTAGTATGTTAAGAAACACTGAATTGTCCTTCAGAAGAATAATACCTTATGCCTATGAGGCAGTAGACATCAATTAGATTATTTATCACAGATCATCCATAATCAGCATAAGGGGCACATGCTAGGCATGAGCATTTTATTGTCAAAATTATGTGGATACTGTATTTGTATAACAGGAATGCTGTGCTTTTTGTTTTGTTGTCATTGCTAAAACCAGCACATTACATTATTATTTGTACTGAAATAGCAACTGTGGGGAGTACACCACCCCTCTTCCCTTTTAGCAGATGGTGGGACACAGGACATTTTGAACTGTGATTTCTACCTTTAACTGATACTGTTTTGTCCTTAGAGGTAGGTTAGATAGAAGATGTATTTCTGGGCCTGATAGAAGAAGCTGAGATCAAAGGACTGTTCCTTTTCTTCTTAGTGGCATTGCTGTAACTAACTAAATTACTTGGGAATGCAAAGATAATGAATACAGAAAATGGATTGGAAATGTAACCAGATTACCTTAATGAAATTAAAATTTTAAAAAAGCATTTCAGCAACACACTGATTGTCCCTTACAAAGTCACACATAACAGTGCACAGTACAGTAAAGTACAGGAGGAAGAAGGGCCTACCACAGTGACCAGCTGCCATAAAGTAATAAGACCTAATGACTGAAGGTTTTGTCCTTGACCTCACCTTTGATGAGACTTGCTATTCTCTGTGAACTTACTTATGAAACTTTAAGTTTCTCAGGTCATTTTAGGGGACAACAGGAGTGAAAATCTTGCCATTGTAAGTTGTTGGTTTAAATATAATTCCAGTTGCTAGTGGCCAGAATTCATCACTATGTGACAGCTGCTTGCTGGCACACATGGCCACTGCTGGCATCCAGGCTCTGGTGCGATAAACATCCAGGTCCCAGATATGACCATGACTGGCTTTACTTGCATTTGCAAGGAAGAGTTGTAGCCCAAATTGATCTTCATTTCCACTTCTGGAAGCCAGCATGATCATGCAAACCGCTTTTGATAATTCTTTTCTGGAGGCAGATGATTTGCCTTCAGTCCTGTCTGAGGCTCTCAGACACCTTACTGCCTTGCTGAAGGGGAATGACTCGTGCAATAGAAAAGCATGTTTCTCCACACACCCTTTTCGCTCTCTGACTCCACATAAACATACCCCTTGCAGACTGAGCACCCCATAACAATGCAGTAGGAATAAAACAGAACCTCAACTCTGTCATTTTCCAGGTGTGTTCATGTAGCTCTTAAAAGCCTGGCACCTTTGGCAGTAAAACCATGCTTTGTAAAATCTGAGTTGCTGTTTTTCTGGCGGAGCTGAGAAAGTTGTTGGCATCCAAGCTGCACAGAACACCTTATTGTTCTGCTTGTCAACTACGATGCCAGGATCATTGCCAGCATGCTTCAGTGCACACCTCACAAATTATAGCTGTACCTGTATGCAGGTTCAATTAGGTTTGTTTGTGTACAGGGGAGCTGAGACATTTCAGTGCTGGCTCTGGCAGTGCCTATTCCCAACAGTCTGATGTGAAAAGAAAGAATAAAAGGACTCCTTTTGACAAGAGAGAGCAGAAAAACCAGAAAGGAAACCTTCGGTAACACTGGTCAGTGCTTCCTGTTGTATTATCTACAGCGCAGGCTGAAAGATCCAGGGTAGTAGCCAGGGCCTGAGACATGTACAGGCAACTGGGAAAGCAGGAAAGGAGCACCAGTGATATTGTGGGGAACCCAGGCCAGACCTTTAGGGCCAGAGGGAGGCTGGGAATAGAAACAATAAACGGGAAGCTGATTTATAATCATCTATCTGGTTTTTTTTTCCTTCTCCCTCTGCCCCCATCAAATTATAGAATGGGACAACAAATTAATATTTCTCTAGCTTTCAGGTAACTGAGGCCTTTAATTTTACTCATAAGCTGAAAAAGCAATTTAAAAATCCCTTTTCAGAAAGAAAATTTGAACCTTTAGGTTTCAAAGGCATTGACATGAAATTTTGGCTTATCCTAAAATATGTTATCAGTGGCAGAGGGAAACATAGGATCCGACCTAACTCAGCTGAATTCATGTGTGATCACATGAGACTGAGTTCTCTATTACATTTAGCTGCATTTGCTAACAAAGTTTAATCCAGTCTTGCTTTTTCCATTTTGTTTAATAATTAAAGTTTATGGTACAACTATGCTCGTGCTGTAACCTAGATAGTTCCCACACGTGGATGTCTGGCTGTAATGCTATTTCTAATAAATTTGGAGTCTTCTTTGTTTTTTATTTCTTACTAATTAAATGACAATAATTTCTGATCTGAAATAGTTTTAGATGTTGAAGAAAAGGTGCTATAAAAATGACATATTGCATGTTTGAAGATTTGATTTCAGTAAATACATATGGGTTTGGACAAATTAAACAAATATGCCAGAAGATCCATGAAATAATTTTATCTAGGTGGTGAGAGCTGCTTAGATTTTATAGAGTAGGATTTGCCCTTAAAATGTCTTCTGTAGTTAAGGTTCTTATGTCACCTGTATTTATGAAATATTTGAATAAAGGAGATATCAACCAGTTCCTTAATATCTGACTGAGGTGACCATTTGTCAGCCAGGCTCTGAAAATGTGAAGATAGTGAAGAAACAGATGTTGGAGCAAGGAGGTGATTATTACGGCCAGCAGGAGGACAGGGGCTGCAGATGTGCTAGAAAAGCCTGAAACCTGCATTTTCATCATCATGCTTGTACTTGGATTCAGTCTTCCCTGCAGCTTGAGCCACAACACAGCTTTTTGTAGAGAGAGTTTGTTCTGTTAGAAAAAGAGGGTGGTGACCTTCCAGGCTGGAATAACAGATGAATGCCTTTGGAAAGGCAGCAGGAAAACTGTCCTTGGTTTCAGCTGTAAAAAATGAAAGGCATGTCTATGTCAGTCATGATACACTTAGGCACACAAAGCTCTGAATTGATCTCTGGTCCTACTTCAGTGTTACAAACAGGTTACAATATACAAAGTGCTATTTTGTTGCATGTTACATGGCAATTTACAAAATACCTAGGAGATATTTTACATTGAAGGTTAATGTTGTTTACCTTTAGTAATGTGTATGGTAAAGAAAGGTGCATAGTAGTTTAAAACACAGACGTAAAAAAGAAATTTCCTTTTTTTCATTATTTCTATACAAAGAATCAGTGGTGACAAAGTTGAATTAATATAATTATCTAAAAGTCTCCCAAAAATAATTCCCCTTCTACTTCAGTTTCCTTTCTCTCCCCTCTTCGTAGACCCTTGGTAGTTTTTGTCCCTGCTATTTTTCTTCTAGTTCAAAGCATGGCTTCCCTGCAGAGAAAACAGATGAAAAGAGTTTTGCCAATGATTTCAAAAGGGACTTGATTTTACTCCAGTTCGTCTTCCCGGTCATCACAACAAAAGAGTAAGGGCTGAAACAGAAAGTCTAGGAGCTTTTATGGAAATTCAGGGCTTTATTCCGAATGCACTCAGGTGCAGCATTTCACAGGAAATCCCCAAAGGTTCAGCCAGATGATAGAAATCAAAAGTACAGTCTCACAGCCAGTCTGATCACTTTGCCTGAGACTGAAAATCATGAGGATCTCCTTTGAGCAGTGCTGATCCCAACAAGTGCACCGGGCCTTTGAGGTTAAATGTAGCCTGCATGAAAGGCAGTCATTAATGTCACTGGAGTTATAGCAAGGATGTATTTATGCTGAGAAAAATCTGTGGTGTAGAAGTACAAAATGCCAAGCTCAGTTGAAAGGTTTTGGGGCATGTGTGTGCAGATGGGTAGAAAGATGTGATTTCTTTCTGCTCTGTTTGGTATTTGTTTTTTTTTTATTTTATTAAATTCATTTGAGTAGTAATTTATTCTATGCAGCATGTAGTGATATTTGTCATCTTTATTCCCTTAACTATTCCAAAATCTAGGCTTACTAGTTCTGGGTGCCATGTTTCAGGTCACTAAATCGGGAAATGAAATGAAACTGGAAAGCCTGTAGAAGTAAACCACCAGGAAAAACTCCTAAAGGACTGGTATTATCAGACAACTGAAGAATAAATATGGAAAAAACATGCCTGTGTTTCCTATTTATCTGAGCAAAACAGTGACTGTGACCTATATAAGTTGTGGACAGGACAAGGTCTGTTTGTCTAGACCCCAACCACAACATGGACACTTTCTTCAGGGCTCCTGAGGGGACACTTGAGACTGTCCACAGCAAGTCAGTCTGGGAGGTTTCATTTACAGGTGCCAGAATGCCAGTAGTATGGGAGGGTTTTCCAGTTTTTCTCTGCAATTGGATCAAAACCTCTCCCATCGCTATGCATAGACCATGGTAATTGTGTGTGCATGAATATTAGCTTCGTTGGGGCACAATCCCTCTACCAAGGAGTCTCCCCTCGAAAATGCCTAACTATTCTAAGGTAAACTCAAGGTGAACCCACAACCCTTCTTGAATGTGAGAGTGGAAACTATCCCCAAAATGCAGATCACAGGTGTCAAAGAAGGCATCTCAGCAAGAATAAGTCTGTTACACACGTTTTATTATTCATTTTGCTCTCTCAAGGGTCTTTGCAAAACAATTTAATGAAAACATTATTTGGGATGTTTGCACTGGATGTGGAGGTGATATAGAGTCCTTCTCTACATTGCTGTCAGCAGAGGAAAAAGCTGTGATGGAATTTATAGTAGACTTGAACCAGCTGATATCAACTGCCGTACCTGCGCTAACTTCCACACAGCTAAAGTGGTTGACCCTCAGCAAAAATCTGCCCCAGTAATTCTGGTCCTTCCCCAAATCTGTCTCTTATTATTAGCAAATGAGTTTCATGAAGTACCTTCATTCATCTTGTGCCCCTCTTCTTATCTAATATTTTCCAGAGTAAGACTTCCTTCAGTGGAATACATTTCACTAGATTAATTCCCTTAAGGTTTATAAATAGTAAGTCACATAAACACAGCATCTTATTTGCTGTATCTGCTTCACTTAGCTCCATATGAGTTGTATTTCCCTGCATGGAAATAGCAGGAAATAGCCTGCAAGTACCTAACAATACTCAGGACAGTACAAAAGATTGTACTGAGTAATGAACTCAGCACAGCTCAAACATGCAGTGAAGCTGTGACAAAAGCCTCTCACAGACCACAACTTAGAGAGCCAACCTCCAAATTACCTCTCAGTGCAAGAATCTTGATTCTCCCTGCCAAATAGGGGAGGAAGCAACACTAAAAGCTAGTTCAGCAGCTGGATCCACTTATCAGGGTTTTTCAGTCCTAAGGCTGGTCCTTGCCATCCCTCTATTCAGTGGTTGGCACTGGGGAAGCAAGCCTGCTAACAGGCTGGAAAGTGCTGTATAGGCTGCAGGAATTAAACTCCCACTGGAGCAAAGAACAACCAATGGTGAGAGCTCTTGTGCTCTACACCTAAAATTTATCTGGGAGCAGAACACCAGAGCTCAGGTGCCCGGCCCTAGGTTTTATTCAGTGTCTATCCCAAACCCAACAGGGACACCATTGCAACCAACGGGGCCTTAATACCGGGGGGGAGAGCTGCTACTGGCCGCATCCCTTCAATCAGCAGCCTGGGGAAGCCCTCAGGGGCACATGCTGCTGGGAGGGGGGCTGTGGAGGGCTTACTTGGATTTTAGCACTGACTGGCCCCTTTGCCCAAGCCCGGTTTTGGGTCTGGTCATTACCCAGCAGTGTCTTAAAAAAGGAAGGCTCCAGCAGAGGGCACAGCCACCCAGCAGAAGCGGGGAGCTGGGCCAGCGGCAGTCAGCAACAGCAGCAGAATGTTCCTGGGAGCAAGAGATCGCAGAATCACAGGATCTGCTCAGCTGGAGGAGACCCACAAGGATCTTCGAGACCAACTCTCAGACTTGCACAGGGCCATCCCCAAGACTCACACCATGTGCCCAAGAGCACTCTCTACATGCTTCTTGAACTCTGTCAGGCTTGGTGCTGTGACCACTTCCCTGGGTAATCTGTTCCAGTGCCCAACCACCCTCTCGGTGAAGAACGCTTTCCTAATGTCAAACTTAAACTTCCCCTTACACAGCTTCAGGCCATTCCCTCGGGTCATGTCACTGGTCACTGCAGAGAAGAGATCAGTGCCTGCCCCTCCTCTTCCCCTCACAGGGAAGTTGTAGACAGCAATGAGCTTTCCCCTCTGTCTCCTCTTCTCCAGGCTGAACAGACCAAGTGACCTCAGCTGCTCCTCCTAAGTCTTCTCCTGAAGGCCCCTCCCCATCTTCATGGCCCTCCTTTGGACACTCTCTAACAGCTCAATGTTTTTTTTATATTGTGGTGCCCAGACCTGCCCCCAGCACTCGAGATGAAGCTGCCCCAGAGCAGAGCAGAGGGGGACAATCCCATCCCTTGCCTGGCTGGCGATGCTGTGCCTGATGCCCCCCAGGACAGGGTTGGCCCTCCTGGCTGCCAGGGCACAGTGACTCATGTTCAACTTGCCATGGACCAGGACCCCCAGCTCCCTTTCTGCAGCGCTGCTCTCCAGCCTCTCGTTCTGCAGTCTGTTTGCTCATCCTGGATGCCAAATCCAGCACTTTCCCCTGTTGAACTTCACACGGTTGGTGATGCCTCAACACTCAGCAGAACTGGTTCCTGCTGACCCCAGATGCACCCTAAGAGGAACTGGGGTCCTCTTTTAAAAACACCCTGGTCCCTTTCATTCTCAAGGGAGGCACAGCATCTGCTTTTAGCACCAGAGCATGTGAGCACCTGGTCTGGGCAGGTGAAAGGAAGGTAGCACAGCCAGAACGTTGCCTTTTTTTTTTTTTTTTCAATGTTATGTTTAATCTTATTTTGGATAAGTACATCAGGTAGGCTTCCTGAACTGGCAGCTGAGGTTTACCATTTCTTCCCACTAAACTCAGGTACTAGATTCAGGGGTAACTGATGCAAGGTCAGGATTTATGACTGAGATGAGAATTTGGCCCTCGTTCTCTATTTGTATAAACCTTCCACTAATTTGGGAGTTACCTGGTTAGCAAGGTGGTTGCCTTGCAAGAAACAGAAAACCCACCAGCTCTAACCTGTAACTAGCTTTTCTGCCTAGTTCAACAATGAGCCATGGGCCTGAGGTGAAGTGGGGCATGGAGGCCCCTCCTCTCCAAGGTGGGACAGGTCTGCTTCTTTTCCCCTCTATTATCCTGTGAAGAGGGAAAAAAAGAAGTAGAGGGAGGGCATTCCTCCTTTTCAGCCAACATGTGCAGAGAAAGTGATATACATCCTTCAGGGACTTATAAATCAGGAGATGTGCCTTCCTTGTGCGAGGGAGAGCTCAGGGACTCCTTCTTCCTGTGATGCCTCCCAGTGTTCATTTTAGCTCTGTGTTCTCCCCAGTCAGGGCTCTCCCTCTGCGGCATGATTAAAAGCACACTTGAGTTTTCTGTTTGTCTCAGTAGAGCATCATGGCAAGTGCAATTGTCATATTATACAACATGACAGCAATTAACACCTAGCTACAGCACTATGGCATCTAGGTCTTTCTTCACTGATGATCACAAATCACAGACAAGTATTCACACTATGAACAGTATGAATAGGGTACATTTTAATTATGTGGACAACGTATGTAACAGATAAGCAACATAACAATTATGCTTTGTACATTTTCCTTCTAAGGCTCTACTTATAAAACTCAATAATGAATTTAGCCTTCTGTGTCAGCCGTAATGGGAGAGTTTTGCTCTTTAGAGAGTATGAAGCAGAGAAGTGACTTGTCAGAAGCATCTTGGAAACTCTGCCATTGACCCATTTAGGCTTAATGAATAAAACCCTTTAAGTTCACAGTTTTGGGGTATAACCATAAACTGTGTTTGCACATGCCTGCTACTGGGGCCCGACTGAAGCCCAACAAATATTCTGTTGATTCCTGTAATAAAGAATCAGCACTGTGACCTTCAGAGACCATGCTACAGCACAAGTTATAAGAAGCAAGGGATGAAATTTCTTGTCTTCTGTGTGTTGACTTGAACAGATGAGGGACTCGGATAGGAAATACATTGATTTTCTGTCCTTCCTAAGGAAGCTAGTGAGGAGCCTCATATGGAGATGCAAAGAATCTTCCTCTGGTCAGTTCCTCGTGCTGATCAGTGCTCATATCTGACCTACTCATATTCAAACCTTCGTCCAATAGTCATATAAGCATGCTGGAAAATTCATCTCTCTTCTTTGGACTGTCCTGGAAAAGGGAGAGAGAAATGACTGGAAAAAGGATGTTGGCATCAAAGACGGTGGTATATTTCTGTATCTTCCTATGGGAAGGCAATTCGTATCCCTGGAAAGATCTTTCCTGATATCTGTACTTTAAAAAATGATGAAAAAAGCCCCCATAGTTCCAGATTTCATCACCCTTTTTTCATATTCAATATTACTTAAACTGATATATTAATGTCCTACCTTATGTCCATGTGACAACTTATGTATGGCCCTGGTACCGAAACTCTGAAACCCCTCATTTCCAATTGGGAGACAAACTTTAAACAGAGCCGTCTCCCACACTGATCACAAGTTAGCTAAGCTGAGCAAACCTGAACCTACCCCTTTCTGATCAGAATAGTTGGCTCAGGGCTAATCTATTTCAAGCACTCTGCTTCTCTGAGTGAGAAGTGGTTTCTCCTGTAAGCTTGCAATGCTGCAGGCTAATCCTTGGACAACACCTGGCTGTAGCAATACGCATTTCCCAGTTTACAGATCGGTAGATGACCACTGAAGCAGTAAAACAAGATTAAAACAAGCAGATAGCTGAAACTGAGAAACAACCTGTCTGCTCAGTAATATATAAAACCCAAAGAGAACTGACACGTCACACTTTAGCACCCTTGCCATACTTAGCAGGTGGTCTTTCTTCCCTGCCCATCCCACAGCCCCTGGAGATGTTTGAAGAGTTGGCCACTACAACTAGCTGGCTTGCCTAGCCCCTTTGAGAGAGTGCAAGGGAGAATCCCAATTCCAGCTGCACCACCAAGCACATTACTCACCCTTTCTATGAGCCAGGCCTGCCCTTTCAGGGAGCCAACACAATTCACTGCTTAAGCTAGTTACCTTTTTTTTAGATTAATTACCCACCCACTCTAGTGAGCTGCATAAGCTGATGGAGGGGGCAGGGGAGTGCCAGGGGTGCAGAAGCAGGGGGGATGCATGACCAACGGGAGAGAAACTCCCCTTCTGTGGCAACCAGGTTGGCTCAGCCCTTCCACCCAGGTAGTCTCTTCCTGCCAGTGTGGCAATCGGATGGAGTGCAGAGAGCAAGATGACCTGTTATTTTGGAACACTCCCCAAATAGCATTCATCCTCCAAACAGCTGGCATTCCTGTGGCTCTTCTGTTGGAATGCAAACAGCTTGAGGCACACAGGCATGGTTATGTACCCAACTGCAGGTGACTGCTTCCACGAGTAGGTAGCCTAGGGTATCCAGCACATTTCTGGGGCTGGTACAGAGGACATGGGATTTAGGGGAACAGCTGCTGGAGGCCAAGAAGAATACTGGAGGACATCTCAAACAGCAGTACCAGACACCCATCTCTCTGTAAATGAGTTGAGACTGAAGCAACTAAAATTAAGGGTCCTCAGCCATGACATAACATAGCTCCAGCTTACACCAATGAAACTACTGGAATATGGGATAGTCAAATGCTTGAGTAGCAGGGGCAGAGCCTACCCACAGACTTCTCCATACCTCTGAAACAGTGACAGCAGATTTAACATAGAGCTAGGTATGAAAACTTACCCTTGACCACACTGACTTCCTATAAAAATCCTTGTAGTTTTATTATCATCGTAATTTGTTCTTCTTTCTTTATGTATTCAATCTAATGCTAACATAGACCACTTTTTTTATGCCAACAAAAAGCACTTACAAAGCCAAAAAACACATGTGCAGAAGATGTTCAAAGATGTGCTTAAAAATTAAAAACAGCTTATTTGTGCAACTGTGCAACTGTTTCTATAAAACATTTCTTTCTTGTACTTTAAAGTGCATGCGTCTCTAAAATGCAACGTAAAGTTCTTGTTCTTTTATATACTATTTTTGGACAGATTCCAGATGGCACAGAGCAAGTGACTGCTATTGAGAACTAAAGGTTTTAAAGGAAGTGCCTACAAAGATTTCTTCATCTTTTGCACCCCCTTCCTCATTGGCTTCAGGGTTTAGTCTGACTGATAAATTGAAAGAACAAGAGAAAAGCTCAGCAATCATTTCCCATTTTCAGTCTTGAAGAATCAGCCTAAGCATTATTGGAGGCACTGCTACTTTTTTGATAAATCCCTAAAAGTGAATACAATTAAATATTTGTATGGTTAAATGTCTCATTATTACCTGGAAGAGCGAGATCTTCTTTTTCCTCTTTCTAATCAGTGAGCCTTTGTGCATACCTCTGTGATCTCATCAGCAGCAGGAAGATTACGCAGCATAACTATGACTTAGTCCTGTCCTTCATTTTAATAATCTCTGCATGGCACCTGTGCAGCACATTCACATTTGATCTAATAACAGTAGTAAGAAATCATAACCCTAACAGTTAAGCAATAATTAACAGGAATTAATCCTGTTCCTGCTGTGAAGGAGCCCAAGTGATATTTCTCATCTTCAAATAGGCAGCAAGTGGGCACTATTTCCAAATCCCATGGCCGACTCCATTACCTCAGACAGCAAGTGTGCCACCATATCTAGTCCCTGCTAAGACCAGGAGGTCTTTCCAGAGGCGCTGCAAGATACAGCACAAAACCCTGCAGCAGAATCGCAGTCTGTTTGTACTGCAAGAGGAAACAGTTGGGATAGAGCCTAAGAAGCCATTTGGCAATGCCACTGTTGCATTATTGGGGTTTTTTTAGGGAAGGGAGTGAACTGATTTGTTCAGGAGTGATAGCAATATCAGTTGTGCTGGCTCTGGAAGCAGTTAAACCTGCACAGAACAGAAGCAGGTGAAAAGTCCAGGCCTGCTTGATGACACTTTCCTAATCACAATTGGCAGGCAATCTCACTGCTAGAAGGTGAAATCATGCAGTAAAAAACCCAACCACAAGATTTTCAGGGTGCCCAGTATTTTGCTCTGTGGCCACTTTATCAAAGCACCTGTCAGCTTTTTGCTCACTTTCCAAGATCATGAAATATGCAGAAACAAGCTTTCAAGAAATCCAAATTAAAAGAAAGCATGTACAGTTAAAGTTGAAGTACACACACTTGTTGCTATGTTTATATCTTTCCACTCATCACCCAAAATATATGTATACCTACCCAGACACCTGTAATAACAGCACTAGGCATATGAAGCCATGTTTTCTGCTTCTGTGTCTCTTTTGTACTGTAATGTAAAATTAAAACAGTCTTTAGAATGTGATTGCACAGACCCCATTACTTCAACCATATTTTCCATTTTTAAATACATTCAATTAAAAAGTAATACATAGGAATGTCAAGAAAATATATGGGTTAACATCAAATACCATAAGCCAGTTCCTGTTCCAATCTCTGCCATAGACCTTTATCATGACCTCAACATGCAAACAGGCAGTTCAGCACAGGCATCCAGCTCCAAAATTATGTGCCCATATTTGAACATTTCCACCTTCTGCTTCTGCATCTTGCCTTCTTGCCTTACAAAACAGATTCTTTTTGTTGAGCTCTGAACAATGAAAGTCAATTCTTTTCTCTCACATTTACTGATATCATCCAACCCTAAGGTTGTAGGGAAGGAGGGACGCTGTTGGTGTTGTGCTTTCCCCAGCTTGTATGGATGAAGCTCTCCACAGGTCTGCAGATGTATTGGCAGATAAAAGAGAAAAAAACTCGTGTCCTTTGCCTATGAATAAAAACCATCTGGGATATGCTTAGAACTGCTACTGGTGTGTGCAAAGATAGTGAATACAAATTCAGTGATTTATATGGAAATAGCTATAATGAGGGAGGTCTTCCTGTTGGATTGTGCTTTATATACAAGATGTCACACGATCCAAACCCACAGATATTTCCTGCTTCTTGCCACAAACCATGGCCTAGAGTGTCAGCACAAACTGAAGAATGCTCCTGGTTCTTATGGCTCTGAAGGAAATACTGAGATGGGCTGAGGAGGTGAACCACGTGAAGACAAAGATAAAATTACCCCACTTACAACAGTAAGATTTTATCGAGCCAATCTAAACCATAGCCCTGACAATGAGGAGGGGCAGATTTCCATTGGAGCTACCCACAAGGGCTTCACTCTGGAGCTGCTGCCCAGCCCCAGCATGCACTCTGCAGCTTGCTCCTGCCCATTGTCTTTTCTGTGGTAACTGGCATGGTCTGCACTAAAAATATTTCAGAAGAGCTCAGATCTAGGTGGTTTCAGAGCACACAGGTGATTTCTAAGCACGTGATCAAGCTGAAGTCCCTGGGTACTGTAGCATGACAGAAGGGAGTACATTGAGACACAGGCTATTTTACAGACCTTCAAGATGACACAATTATCCTGCTTTAAATTTCCTTGTCACATTGTTATTCAGGTTAGTGTTTACTATTAATTTATTATGTGCTAACACTTCCTGTGCACAACAGTTGGTTCATAGGATTTGCTTAGACTTAGCATGGCATCCATTCAAGCAACTTCCCAGCTGGCCATGGTTGAGACCAGGAGTAATGCAGTGGCACAAACAATTTGCGGGCCCAAGTTGCCAGGTAGACTTGGACTGGTCATAAACATCCTTTGGCCATTTTTTGTTCATTGCCTGGCACTTGGTGGAATCTTTCTCTTTGTTAGGACCAATCATTATTGATACTAACTCCCATTACCTTATCCAAGAGCATCACCAAATTGTTTCTAGACTACGGGGTATATAGAAGAACCCAGTTTTCCATGGTTTCCATTACTGCATGTCGCTTTCATTTCAAGTATGACAAAATCATAGACAGAGAGATTAAACCCTTTGATGCATTAATTGATACAGCTGGATATAAGCTCTCGAGCACACTGGCCTCCTTCAAGTCTTTGTGTGTTTTAGTAATTGATGTTATGTTTAAATTACAATGTCAACTCTCATTGCCACTTACTATACCTTATGTTGACTTGTCAGCAGTATAGCATCTCATTTCTGAGCAGCTGCTAAGAGTTTAGTTGAGACCTAGCTACACATCAGCAAGACAAACTATTCAAAATTACTTCTTACAGCAATAGAAGCCTAATGGTTTTTGCAATAAATTAACACTGTGACACGGAGGGAAAAATATTTGTTTAGTAGTGGAAATGATAATGGTAAGGTGCCCAGCCTGTTTAGAGAGTTATCCGTAAATCCTGAATGAAGCTGCTTGCATTATTCAACCAGAGTCTTCGGTAAACGGAAATGGCATAAACATGCATCTGGCAGAAAATGTGTCATTTACCTGCTACACCTTCTACACAGCCTTAGGAGACATGCTAAATAAAGAGAATAAAAAGTAATGCTCAGTAACTATCCACTTACTGAATGAGATGGGCACCCCATAAAAAACCACAACAATATAGAGGTATGCACATGAACGAGCACAGAGGGACTAACGTTGTACTCCCTGCCTCTTGAGACCACATCATTCTCCCCACATCCTTTCTCCTGAGAGGCATTTCCTACTTTCACTTCAAGTTTGTGTTTTTATGCAAGCACTAATTAAGTTACTTCAAAAATGGTTACATAAAAGTTATTTCCCCTTAAAATAGATGACATATTTTTGTTTACTGCTCTAGACTGCAATCAACATCATCAACTAGAAGCAGGTCTTACAAACTCCTCAAGGCCAAGAAGGTTTTATATGTTCTTCCATTGTTCACGCAGATTTTCCAAGAGTACCCAAGCTTCAGTATTAACTTGTAGATAGTCACATGCTAGAGGAGATTTTCAGGTAGCGCAGGACAGGAAAGAAAGTAAGATTCACTGCAGATTGTTTAACCTATGCACAAGTACTGTGAGATATAGAAAACTTGGAAAAGTCCCCAGAGAGTTTTTGAGACTCATATGAATCCCAGTAGGGCTTAGTATTTCCAGGCTGTTAATGTATTTCCTGAAACTGTTACAGTAGATTTTCAAGTGTTGCTGTGACTTGACCTCTAGCTGATGGCTTGCATTCTGGAATGAAGGCTGAATGCCACACGGATGCTTTGCCAGTCTGGCTGGCAGCTGAGCTTCCAGGTAGATAGAAACTCTGCAGGCAATAGTCAACCTCATCCATGCCCCATGGTCATCCTAACCGTAAAGGAGCCCTTGTCATAACATTTTATAACCTTCAGCTTCATCCTGTGCACCTCACCAGCTCTGACACCAGCTTTAGGAAGCTGCCAGTGTAAGGGAGCAGGTCTTCAGACCTTCTGGCTAATGTGCTGAAAAACATGACTCTGACAAACATGGTAGTCAAAATGCAAGGAGAATCATCAGACTGGTTAGCTGTTGATGTCTCAATACTTGAGGGCTCTCTTTTTTCATTTTCTTAGTGCTTGGGTTTAATGATACTAAAGACTTCCATGTCAATGAGAACTGAGTCCAGGAGAGTCAAGAGCGTGCTGGACCTGCTTGCTTAGGCTAGCTTTCTTGACACTGTTTTCCTCCTGCCTTAAGACTGCAAGCTCACTGGGGGCTGGGACCACTCTTTTAGCTCGGCTCGTACTGCAACGCACATCCAGGATGCTGCTGGAGTCGGAAGAGCTCAGCTGGAGACATCAGCAAGTGGCAGATGAGACGGGAAGGCAAAATTAAGGCTAAACACCGTGTGACCCAGCTGCGAGAGCAGCTCAGCAGGTGATGGTTAGACTTAGGGTCTCTGCCCTATGCTCCACCAGCACCGTGCATACTGTAACATCCAAAAGCGTGCCTGGGCACAGAAGGGAGCTCGGGGCAGCCTGTCTGCAGGACGGTACCCCCCGCATGGGGACACTCAGCTGCAACCCCTGTCCCCGCAAGCTGGACCCGGCCGGGCAGGGGGGCAGAGAGCTCACTCCGGCGGGATGGCGGCACCCGGAGCAGATGCGCTGGGATCTAAATGCAAAAGAGGACATGTCGGGGTGTGTGCAGGCTTCTTCTGGGGGTGTGTATGCGTCTGCCCTTCTGGCTAAATCTGAGCTTGTGCTTCTTTAGTTCCCGGCTGGCCGGCGAGGGCGCGCAGGGCGCTGCGGAATGGATTCAGCACAGGGGTGGGGGCTTCCTATTTTTGCAGTTATTTTTGACGGCCTGGGATGTGGAGGGGAGTTCCTCCCTGCCAGGAGCGCAGCCTTGGCGCGATGCACTGGGGAGTGCCAGGGCTGTGCGAGGGGCGGCGGGGGGCGGGTGTCCCGGGCGGCGGCGGAGGCGG